>PVKE010025310.1:0-23137 GCA_004027555.1 Craseonycteris thonglongyai | reverse complement strand
TGATTGCCTGAGGGAAGGGGATGAGGGGGGAAGGAGAGAGGGAGGGGAGGTGGGAGAGGACACCAGCATAATGGACACAATCAATAGTTTGGTGGTTACCTGGAGAAGGGGGAGAAGGGGGGAAGGAGAGTTGTGGGGGGAGGTGGGAGTGGGCACCAGATATATGGTGGTGGAGGGGGAGCTGATTCTAGGGGATGGACACATAATGCGATGCATGGGTGATGAGATGTGGACTTGTACTTCTGGAAACTACCTAATTATTACCAACTAATGTCACCCCATTAAATTTAACAATAAAATATAATTAAAAAAAAAAAAGGAAGTCAGTGGAGGAAAGTGATAAAACAACAGAAATCATGCTACAATTCCTAAGAATACATTAGTCAAAACATAGGCAGTAGACTTTCCAAACTACCACACCTTTTCTATTTTCCAAATGGGTTTCTGTATGTGCTGTATTTTTACATACTGGACTTATTTCTAATGACCTATTTTATTCAGTTAATTACAATTGTTCGTGAATTCTTTTTTTCTACACACATAATCATGTCGTCTGTGAATAAATAGTTTTGTTTTTTCCTTTCCAATCTTTATGTCATTTATTTCATATTCTTCACTTATTATACTGGTTAGGCCATACACTACTGAAAAAAGTAACTAGAGTGGATATCCTTTCTTGTTAACTGATTCCAGGAGAAAAGCATTCAATATTTCACCAATGAATATGTTAGCTGTAGGGTTGTTTTTGTTTTGTTTTGCTTTGCATTTATGAGGGCTGTCGGCAAAGGGGAGTGCCCAGTCATGTAATGGTTCTTGTTATATTGACAATGACTACCATATTTTCCAGCGTATAAGACGACCCCCTAATTTTACAGTTAAAACATAGGTTTAGGCCTATATTCGCTGTATAAGACTACCCCCACTTCCGAGGCTGTAGTCTTATACAGCGAATATAGGCCTAAACCTATGTTTTAACTGTAAAATTAGGGGGTCGTCTTATACGCCCGGTCGTCTTATACGCCGGAAAATACGTAGATTTTTTTCTTGACAGCTATTGCATACTTTATCAAATTAAACAAATTATCTTCCTATTTCTAGTTTTTAGAATGTTTAATGTGAAGATGTTGTAAATATTATGCTTTTTCTACTGAGATAATCATGGGATTCTTGCTTCCCACCTACCGCCCCAACTTTATTCTATTGTAGTCAATTAAAATGATATCCAAATGTTAAATCAACCATGCATTTCTGAAACAGATCTTACCTGGTCAGGATGTACTATCTTTTCATATCACTGGACTTTTGCTAATATCTTGTTATGATTTTTGTGCCTATGTTTATGTGGCTTATAATTTTCCTTTCTTGTAATATACTTGTATAGTTTCAAAGGCATGTTGAATTCAATAAGATGAGTTTAAAAGTATCATATACTTTGTTAAAACGTACATCATTAATACCTCTTACTTTCCAAGACAAAAGCCAAATTTCTAACAAAAGAGGTTATAATCCACTTTTTCTAATTTCCTATGTAAAATATTACCAGCCATACCTGTTATTTGTACTTATAAAGACAGAAAAAAATGTATTTTTCTCATGGATAAGAATGGAAGTAAACTAAGTATCTTGTAGTAATTATTTACTACTACAGAAGGTTATTTCACATAACATCATCCAAGTATCATTTTTAAGTAAACAATGCCCAATTTGGAAACAAATACAAAAGAAACACTGGGGAAGCTGGGATGGCTTAGGGGGTTAAACGCTCGCTTTACAGCCTCCTAGACTGAGGATCGAATCCTGGCTCCGGCCCAGGCGAACCCATATGCTGAAATGGGGTGTGCCCCCCATTCAGTTCTTGCAGAGGACTACGTGGGAGGCTCCAGGCCCAGACCCTGCCCTGCACAGCCCCGCGCCCACCTGCGAAGTAAAACTATATGGAAAACTAATGCTGTCAACTATGGAGACAGCTCTGGGCCCTCCCCTTTCTCTCTGTCAAAAAAACAATAAAAATAAATCTTTAAAAGAAACACTGAGGATGCTTCACAGTCACACTCACAGTCAGTTAGCTCTAATTAGTTTCTGAAGCAGGAGTGCCTTGCTTAAATGCAATAAAAAGAAAGTTTCTGAGAAGTTATGTTTAGGAAGCTTATTAACATAGTTACTGTACAGTCAATTTTTATGTTACATAATCATCTTTTCAATAAATCTGAATGTTCATTTATGACAGTCTTTTAAAGCAGCACATAGATGTATTTTCTATAGCAAAACATAAATTTATAAAATATTTTCAGGGATTAACAGTTTTACTTCTTTCAATAATACTAAGTAGTTTAAGGGAGACACAAAGTAAGGATTAAAGATTTTGCAGGGGATGCTGGGATAGCTCATCTTACAGCCATGGGGTCCGAGGATTGTATCCTGGCCCCAGCCTGTGCACACCCATATGCTGAACTGGGGTGTGCATGCAGTTCAGTTATCACCGGGGCATGCTTCCCATATAGGAGATTCCGGGAAGCTCCTAACCTGGTCCCTGCCTTCGTAGCCCCACGCCCACCTGTGGAATGAAACTATATTGAAAACGAATGACCCACAACTATGAAGACTGCTCTGGGCTCTCCCACTTCTCTCTGTCTCTCTCTCTCTGTCATAAAAAAGATTTTGCAGAGAAATTTTTTATTGGCAAAGAAAAAACTGTAGAGTCAATAATCAATTTTTGCCACAATAGTCTGGTTCTGAGAAATATTGGCATGGCAAATAATTTTACATGTATCATATTTCTCTGTAAAAATATTAGTTCTGGTAATAATATTGACTTAGTAATCCAGGTAATAATACAGAGAACAATATATTTTAAAAAATCAAAATTAGTTAATAATCGTTATTAGAAATTATCATAAATTCTCTTAATCTTTGCATTTAAGCTAGCAAAATTACACAACAAACACAAATCTAAAAACCAAAACATTACTTAAATGATTTTACAGTTAAGGAAACTGAGAAAGACTTGTTCAGAATCATGCAGAATGACAGCTGCTAAATCAACAACTTAAGCCTCTAAAAGACATACATGCAATGTTCCTTCAATTATACCACAGAATTTCCCTTTTAAAAGTTCCATGGGATTGGGAAGGCTGGGATGGCTTAGCGGGTAAAGCACTTGCTTTGAAGCCCCAAGGACCGAGGATCAAATGCCGGCCCCGGCCCATGTGGACCCACATGCTGAACTGGGGTGTGCCCACAGTTCAGTTCTTGCCGGGACCTATGTGGGAGGCTCCCTGTCCAGTTCCTGCCCTGCGCAGCCCTGTGCCCACCTGTGGAGTGAAACTATATGGAAAACTAATGTCAACTGTGGAGACTGCTCTGGGCCCTCCCCCTTCTCTCTGTCTCTCTCTGTCTCTGTTTCTCTCTGTCAAAAATCAATCAATCAATAAATCTTAAAAAAAAAAAAAAAGTCCCATGGGAGGATGCCAGGAAAGGTCAGCAGGTTGAGTGCTTGCCTTGCAATCATGAGGTCTGGGGATTGAGTCCTGGCCCTAGCCCATAAAAACCAGTATGCTGAACTGCGGCACAACTGGTAACAACTGGGATGGACAAAGGTTCTCATCTCCCATGCGGGAAGCCCTTGGTTCAGTTTCCTCCCCACACAGCCCCACAACTACCTGTGTGGAATGAAACTTTGTCACAACTACTGATGTACAACTATGGAGATTGCTCTGGGCCTTTCTCCCTTCTCTCTCCCTCTCGCCTTCTCTCAAAACAATACATCTTTAAAATAAAAAAGTTCCATGGTACAGATGTTAACATCATCATGCAAAAAAAACCAACCAAACAAACAAAATATATAGTCAGATTGCAAAACATAAAATAAAATGCTGCTAAGGAACAATAATATCCTGTAGTAGATACCTAAAACTGTATCATATACCTACTTGATATACCTAAAATTGAACATTAAATATTTAAGTGATTAATCAGTTTGCTTCTCGGAATTTAAGAAGGACTTCAGGGATATAATTTGGACAGTCTAAATCTTTCTTAAAAAATTAACCAGGATGGTATATACAGATGCTACCTTTATTTTTCATAAATCTCCCTACAGTAAAGAGGCACTCAAACATCATTTGACTACTCTATTCAAACAATACCTACTCCATTGCTACTGCAATATCTTAATATTTAGCAGTATCAATTAAGTTTTAAGTTTCTTCTCTCTACGTCCTCTCACAAAAATAGAATCTTAGCATAAAGAAGGATCACTGAAGGGTTACTCAGTGTTATTTATAAGGAGATGAAATTTTGTATCTATGTATTTATTTGCTTTAACAATAAGAAGATAAATACTAGTTTTGAGCTTTTCCTTGCCTTAAATTAAAAAAAAAATTTAAATGTTTGATGATGGGTTGTCTTCTATTCTTCATGAGTCTTTTCTGAATGACTGATCTCTAAGGATTCCACAGCAAAAATCACTATGGACTAGGGGAAGAGACAGCATCAAGAATAAGAAAAAAAAAAAATGTCATTCTTTTAAAAGATTCACTGAAGATGACTGAAAACTACATATTTGTAAATAACTGTTTAACTTAAAAGATATTTTAGAGTATTTACCAAGTAACTATTTTTATAAATAGCCCACTGTCATTAGTGATTTTTCACTAAAATTAGTAACTGTATTAGTTAAATTACATTATCAATTCCAAATTTATAGCCCTTTTATCGTAAAGCTATACAAACCATACTAAAAAAGGAGATGCCGGGATGGCTCAGTGGGTTAGGCGCTCACTTTGCAGCCCCGGGGACCAAGGATCGAATCCCAGCCCCAGCCCGTGTGTACCAATATGCTGAACTGGGGAGTGTCCCCAGTTCAGTTCTCACTGGGGTGAGACCCCAGCCCAGTTCCTGCCCTGTGCAGCCTCGTGCCCACCTGTGGAATGAAACTGTGGAAAAACCAATGGTGTACAACTATAAACTGTTCTGGGCCCTCCCTCTTCTCTCTGTCTCTTACTGTATCTCTCTCTCTCTCTCTCTGTCAAAAACAAATCTTTTAAAAAAAAAGATACTAAAAAAAGTGAAAACTAGCAAAACACAGTAGAAAAATTTTGTAAAAGCTATTAATACACTTCAATTTCAGAGTACAAATCTTGACATAATCAGGTTTTCAGATCTCTCTAGCATTGCTCAGTATTACACTAAATATAACAGCTCTTTTTTTTCATTCCTTAGTTACTAATTATCAAGGAGCATAAATCTAACGAAGGTAATTTTTCATACTGCTAAATTTAGTAGCATTGAGGCTAAGTGACACAAATCTGGAAAAAGGAGGGTATCATATAAAATATTTTGGAGGTTTCATGGAAGAGGTTAGAGAGATTTTCAATCTTTAAAAGAATGATTAGCATTCAATTAGACAGAGGGAAATGTGCTCCAGGAAAATCATCACCAAAACTAAGGGGGAGGGGGACAAGAAATTATACAGGGCGAGCAGAAGAAAACAAACAAACAAACAAAAAAGACAGGAAGGCTGAAAGCAGAAGAAACAAAACCAGAATAATTGAAATATGATGGGCCATGAACCAAGCTAATTCTTTTAGCTGAGGAAAAAGAAAGTTTCTGTAAGGTACTGACATTAAAATGAGTCTGAGAATAGGATGGTGGTAACGTAAACTAGAGTAGAGGTATGCCAGCCAAGACACTACATCCAGAGACCAGGGGCTTGAAGGTGGTAGAGAAAGAGATGTAAACCACAAACACAATATATGACTCCAAAGGCTTTAGTTGCACAACTTGGAAAATGGTGGTATCACTTCCAGAGGTGAGAACTAAGAGGAGAAATTAATTTATGTGAGAAAGAATCATTTTAGGCATGTTATACCTGAAGTAATGCTGAGGTACCCAAAGGGGAAATCTGATATACAGAATGAGATTCGTGTTTAAATTTCTAGAATTGCCAAAATTTAACATGGTAATATAAATAAGGAAAATAATATACTGAAGAACCAGTGAAGAGAGCAGGTCAGCTATCTCATGGGATGTTTTCTACTTAACTGATGAAGTCAATTTCCTATGACTCTTCATAATGGCAAAAGCCATGGAATAAAAATAGGACACTCAGATTCCATTCCTAGTTCAGTAACTCATAGTGCATGTAGATCAACCAAAAAATTATTTGGGCCTTACTTTCTTTTAAGGTGAGGATATAGAAATGAGGAAGATTATCTCATTCTAATACTCTGTGATTCCACATACCTAAAATAAGACTTAAAGATTAGGGCATTCACTCATAGCTAAACAACAACAACAAAAAACATCTACACAGAACTATAAGATAGGTCCATAAATGATCTTAATTTAATCGACATTTGCTCCCTTATTTAAAAAAAAAAAAAAGAGGACTAAAAGTATTGTCAGGCTATTTACAATAGTTGTTAGTAATAAATATAAGTTAACATTTACATCATCTTTTCCAGTTTATAAAATAGTTTTAAATAAATAATTTTACTTAATCCTCACAAAACCTGTGAGCAAGACAATGATTACCATCGCCATTTTACAGATGAGGAAAAGGGATCAGAAAGATTAACAGTACTGGCCAACTTCATGCAGTTAGTAAGTGAAGAGCCAGAGCTCAATTCAGGTAAAATTCCTAATTCATGGCCCTTTCTATTAGGCTGCCAGAAATTGCAAATTAAAATATACATCATCTCTAAAGAAAATATAGTAATTAATAAGAAAAAAAAGAACAGAGAACATGGAAAATAAAGTGAGCAGCAAGTATTAAAATGCTGATGCAAAAAATAAAAAAGGTAGGCAAATATTTTTCTTTTTCAGCAAATGGAAAGCAAAAAGGCAGGAATAAGAGATACAGATGCCATTTTAGCAAAAGTTTGGAGCTATGAAAAAATTAAAAAATTAAGATGCCACCTGAAAACATTTATGAAGCCAAGACAAACACATCATGCTATTCTTACCTTTTCAGTTGCTGAAACAGATGGCTTTGATACAAAACCCAACCTGTCCTTCACAGATAACTTAGTTACATTCTAAAAAAATTAAAATGGACATATTCAGTGTTTCCCCATACATATATAAGTCTGAAGGGATTTTGCACATTCTGATTCTACTAATATATATTGACTATATAAGTATACCAATGTTAATCCTAAAAGCCTGGGGTCCTTTTTACAGACAGAAACAGAAAGAAAAGGTATGTGAAAAACAAACAGTATGCAGTACTACTAAATCATTAAAAACTATGATGTAAAATAAGAGGTTTGAACTAGGTAGTTGCTAACATCCCCTCTACTGAGAATCATAAATTCTTAGAAACTTATATTGTCAATTAGAAAGTCTGAACATTTTAGTAATGAAAGTATGTTCCTGCTTCTTAAGCTCAAAAATAAAAGCCATTTTTTTTCCCCTAAAATACGTTTTATAGCCAAATATACTGCTTTTGGTGATGATCTGCAATAATAAGACTGAAGTTTTTCTTAGTAACTAATTTACCAAATTATATTTTGCATTTTTTAAAATAAATTAGAATCTCAATATGTTACTCTTCAGGAATTATCTAGGAGGACTATTTTAATAAGATGACATACATTAGCTAAGTAGGGTAGTACTGTATTTTTCTGTGTATAAGATGATACTTTTGTCTAAAATTGTTAAACCAAAAATTGGGGTCATCTTATACACAAAAGTAACCTGTGTACCACTTAATGTTGGGTTAGAAAAGTAGGGGTCATCTTATACATGGGGGAGCCTTATACATGGAAAAATATGGTATACCCTAACTATTTTATACAGCAAATCCTGAAATATGTGGACACAAAGGAAAGCTAAGTTTCAGAAGGAAGGTATAGAAATAAGAAATTGCCACTTAAATATGGAAGGGAATGGGAAGAGTGTGACATATGGCGAAGAAAATCCAAGAGTCAGGAATAAGTGATGCAAAGTTCTGAGAGAGCTGATTAGTAGCTTGAAAAAGTACGCTAACCCCTGATGTAGCCTTCCCATCCCAAAAGCTTTCAGTTCAGGCTACTGCATAATTATATCTGGAACACAATTCTAATTAAGTGAAAGATGATGGGAAAAGTAAAATTTACTTTTGTATTGAACTTCACTTCTCAGTTTTGCTGGAAAATACCTCCTCTACAAAGTGAGAGAGACCACTTTCTTATAAATATTAACTAGAGAGAAGAATTTAATATTCAATACTATAGAAAAAGTAGAATGTGAAAATGTTATAAAAGTAAAACACAGGTGAAGTTCAAATGCATATCGACTATCACATTTTAATATAAAATATATACAACTAACTATAATTTAAATCACCAAGGTGAACTGATTTATTGAGAATCTACTATGTGACAGCTACAATAATAACATCTTTCATTTACCTGAGGAAGTTCTGAACTGGCACTCTGGGCTTCTGCTGGTTCAACAGTACCTGAGGGTACTGGACCCAACCGCTCTTTCACTGACTGCTTCACAACAGGCAAAATGGGCTGCTGGACTAAAGGCTGCATTACCTCAGAAAAAGAAAAAAATGTTAAACAAGCTAATTAGTCCATAAGCATGGAAATTCACCTGTTATTCTGTTACTAAATTGCCCATGCAGAGGAAGTCTTAATGTACAGCTTATAATCAAAACCTAGCCATCTTCCAAATTTCTTCTCTCCTCCACCCCATGTTTTTTTCCTTACATATAATTTACTTATAAAAATAAAACTTAAAATCTATTTTTCACTATATCTTTTTAAACAAATAAAAGGGAAACAGGGTTGGCTCAGCGGGTTAAGCGCTCACTTTGCAGCCCTGGGAAACGAGGATCAAATCCCGGGCCCAGGGGAAGCCAGGATGGCTCAGTGGGTTAAGTGCTCACTTTGCAGCGCCGGGGACCAAGAATCGAATACCGGCCCCGGCCCCAGCCCGTGCGGACCCATGTGCTGAACTGGGGAGTGCCCCCAGTTCAGTTCTCTCTCTGTCTCTGTCTCTCTCTCTCTGTCAAAAACAATAAATAAATAAATAATATAAATAAATAAATAAATAAATAAATAAAAATAATCTTAAAAAAAAAAAAAAAAAATTCCCTGTCCCAGCCTATGTAGACCCGTATGTTGAAATGAGGTGTGATTCCCATGAGGGAGGCCCCCAGTTTGGTTCTCGGCCCCCAGTTCAGACCCTGGCTTGAGGGACCATGCCTCCCATGCAGGAGGCCCCCAGCCCAGTTCCTGCCCTGCTCGGCCCCCGCCCACCTGTGTGGAATGAAACCATGTTGAAAATTGATGACGTACAACTATGGAGACTGCTCTGAGCCTTCCCCCTTCTCTCTGTCTCTCTCTCTCTCTGACTCTGTCAAAAAATAAAATAAATCTTAAAAAAAAAAAAAAGGTTTAAACAAATAGGAGAAAGTTAAACTGAGAAACAAAATGCTGTAAGACACCTCTAAAAGAAATTACTCTAACATTATATAATGACTGATTCACTGATTGAAAGACAGAGAGAAAGGGAGGTAGGGAGGGAAGGAAGGATTTTCAAGATGAATACAAAGTCTGAGTTTCTGGAATATGTAGAGCTTCCACGTACTAAGTATCTCTTATCTACCAGGGACTTTTATTGCATGCTTCACATATTGCATCTTATAATTATCTAAAGTAGGGATTAATTTCACAATAAAATAGAAAAGGTTAGAAAGATTAAGTAACTTCCTCAAATCTATACATTTAACAATGGTAGAGCCAGGATCTGAACTCAAAAGTCTACCTGACTGCAATGCCTCTAACACTATGCTTTCTAAGAGAATTCTAAGAAAAGCATTTAATTTCACACTTACCTTTGGAGAAGTAGTTTGTAACTGCTGGTTGCTTCCTTCTCTGTGCCAATAAACCTTAATAAAGCGATTGTTTAGCACTGCTTCTGTACTTGATATTGCTTTCTTTGCTTCTTCATATGTTGCAAATTGGATAAGGGCACCTTCAGGATCACCATTATAGGCGACCTAAGATTTAAAATATTAAGAGTGAATTTCTAAATGAATCTGTTGCTTCATATAGCAAAATTCCTCAACACATTAAATACTGGTCCTTCTAGATAAGATTCTACCTTTACATTCCCTTGTACCTACATTATTACCATAGCTTACTTTCACTCCAGAAGAACTGGTAACTAAGAACTGTTCATAGTGGAGAAAGAACCTTCTCTATATGACACTTAACAGAGAATGCTCTCTGCACAAATGTTATAAATAAGCTTTCAAAATGTTTGATTTTTTAATCCCAATATTAGTACTGACTATGAAATGATCTTTATATAGATGAGCGACTTGGCTAAGATCCAAAGCCAGAAGAAAACAGTATAAACTACTACAAAGAGCACCCCCTAAAAATTACAGAAAAATCCATCAATAAAATTTTCTAAATTTGTAATTCTCACAAAAATATTTACAAAGGTGTAAGAAAATTTAAGGAAAAAAAGACAATCATTTTACACATAAGGAAACTAAGATTCAAAGAGTATGTGATTCTATAGACCCATATTCAATGTTCTTATTATTCAATAATACTAATAGGATTTTTCAAAGTGTGGTGTATAAACTACTGGTAGTGTGAAACAATACAAAATAGGGATTAAGAACAAAAACTGAATCAAAATGCCTGGCTCCAACTTTCACTGCTACTCTCTCAGGAGCATGAACAAGTTGTTTAAACTTTATGTGCCTGTTTCCTCTTCATAAATAGAATAACAATATCCATACTGTAGTGTTAAGTTAAATAATAATTCATGTAGAACAGGGAGTATCTAGTAAGCATTCAAAAAACACCCACTAAGGATGATTTTAGGTAGCATTTTGAGAATTATAAACTGATTGGAATTTAAAACATTAATGTATCAATATGTTTAATTGGGATAAAACTAAGGTTTTCTAAACTGTTTTTTTAAAAACATGTATTTTATAAATAATAATGCAAGGAGTATGCAGATATAGCAAAAAAGACCAGTAAAAAGATGAGAAAATATCAACCTCACTAGTAATTGAGGAAATGCATTGAACAGTGAGGTATCTGCCATGCTTTGCCCGTCAGCTTTGAAAAATTCTTTAAATCTACTATTATATTACCAGTGTAGTTAACTGTGTGAGGAAAATTGTTTTCTGAGAACTCTTTTGTCTAGATCTAAAAGTGAGAGATCAAACTGAACTGCCATAAAAAGACATTCAGTAATGCGGTATGTTAAGGGCAATATGTACACTCTAGATTAATATATTTTAACATATGTTTCTTTTTAAAGTTCAGATATTGATAAGTAGAAACACAGATAGATACAGAAATATAAACAAAATATCTAGAATAACAGTAAATTATTAACAATAATGTAATTTTATATTATGGGGCTATACGGGGAGAAAAATGTGAGTGAGATATAGAGTTGAAGGAGAAACATTTTTTTTTTTTAATTCTATATAAATCTCTACTGCCCCTCCCCAAGCAGGCTTTTAAAAAATCTATTACTTTTATAATATTTTTTTTAATGGCAAAACAAAATTTTCCAAATTATTAACCTAAGCTGTACTCTAAAATTTATTCTTATTTTTATCAGATGATGGAAAATAACTTTTTTTAAAATTTATTTTTATTGTTTTTGACAGAGAGAGAGAGAGAGAGAGAGAGAGAAAGTCCAGAGCAGACCCCATAGTTGTATAGTTGTACGTCATTAGTTTTCTACATAGTTTTCATTCCACAGGTGGACACCGGGCCACGCAGGGCAGGAACCTGGCTGGGGTCCTCCCACAGGGGAAGCACACCTGAGGCCGGAGCCAAACCAGGTGCCTCCCACATAGGAGGCTTGCCCTGGTGAGAACCAAACTGGGGCACACCCCACTTCAGCATATGGGTCAGCATAGGCTGGGGCCAGGATTCGATCCTTAGACCCGAGGGCTTCAAGACAAGTGCTCCATCCCGGCATCCCCTAATGGGGAATAATTTTAACAAAAAGAACCATATAAACTGAAAAAAAAAAAAAAAAAAGGACTCCAACATTATTTCAACACTTCCAACATATATAATATAAACTCAATACTAAATAACCTCACAAGTTGTATACACCCAGACCAAGGTCTAATTTTAGGTGAAGTCAAATACAAATTACGTTGATATTTTTCTTGAAAGATGTTCAAGAATGGCCAAGGAAAAAGTAAATTCTTAAACCAGTATAATTAAGAATCACACAGTATGTAGGCCCCAGAAATATTGGTTAAACGCATCCAAACAAAGAGGCAGCAAAGATAATGACTAAAGTATTCCACTGTAATAACTTTGAGAAAGTGAGAAAATGTAAACTATTGCAAGATTAGATTTTTAGTGTAATTATTTAACTATAAAATACTGCTATAATTTTAAAACCTCTATTAGGCAAAAGGTGTATGATCAATCAAAATTCCTGCTTTTTGAAAGTACAAAATTTATTCAAAATAATTTTTTAAAATAGTTTCATTTCATATCAAGTTTTCAAAACTTACCAAATTTTCTGTATTTCTTTATTAAAAGTATTTTTATTATATTAAGTTTCTCCTCTAAACAATTAAGCAAAGACAACAAAAAAATAATTTCATTGCTCTTACCTGTAAGTTAACCAAGGTTCCAAATCGACTAAAATGCTCATTAAGTTTGCTGATATTATTTAATTCTGGAGGAACTTTCCTAAGTTCAAGTTTGGTATTTTCATTTCCAAACTGAACCTTTTTCTGGAAGCCTGGGCTGTTTGTTCTATTAAAATTTGGTCTGTAACAAAAATCAACTTAATTAATACCTTCATTTATAAATCCTCATCCCTATCATGTACAAAGGAAGTTTTACAATTTAAGTTCCATTTTTTCAATACTGAATTTACTAGTTGAAAATAGAAATTGAAATTTTTTTCCAAATAATATCTCCTAAAATTAGTATGTTCGCACCTTTCATGGAAGCAAACTGAAAGGGTTCCTCCATATCACTTGTTACCTGCCACTTTCAATCCACTCCCTACATAAAATTCTTAGCAGGAAAGGTCCTACGTCTCCCTCTTTCAGCCAATTCACATAAATAACCTTTGTTTCACTTCTGCAAAAGCTAGCTTATAGAAATGTATCCTATTTTAAAACTCTGATTAAAAGGTAGGAATGACTGTCTTATCTGCTTCTCAATTAAAAAAAAAAAAGCCAGAACAATAGACCATACATTTGATATTTTGGGGGAAAAAGGACAAAACTATGACCCAGAGAGGATACACTGACTGCCCTAAATCACAGAATTAAAGGCAGAGCCAGAACAAGAAATTATGCATTTTTGAATGATGTGAAGGCTCTAAGAGTGATCCTAGTCTCTCCTCAAACATGCAAATTTATAAATGAATCACATACATCTCAACATTCTAATCCCTACCACTTTCTCTGAAGCTCTTCCTTAAAACTTAAGTCCCTATCCAGCCTCCCCTACCCTCAAAAAGTTCTTTTCTAGCTCTTAGCAGGAATTGCCCATATGCTAAAGCTTCCTCCTAGACCTGACCCACACTTTCTCCCCTGATTAAGGGCTCATGACTATCCTTTGTATACATAGTATTCACTGACACTTCTAATAAAAGAAATGTATTTTTGTAGGTGGGGGGAGGTAGAATGAGGAAAAATTGTGTTCTTAACCACCATACCATTTCTGTATAAAAATGCCTTCCAACTACCAGACAACTAATCAACCATTTTTAGAAAACAACTTACACTTTAGTGGAGGACTGTCTACAAATAAAATCATATAAATTATATACTGAAAAAGAATACTACATGTAACTGTCATAATAATACTACAACTACCCTAAAAACTACTGTATAAAAAAATTCCTCAATTTTCCCTGCCAGCTTACTTATCAAACCAAGTCTTCTTCGTAGTGACTCCAGGTTCCCCAGAACCAATGGTTCTTTTCCTTGACTCTGAATCCACTACTATCCTCATACTGCTTTTATTGGGAGGCTTTTCTGTTTGAAAAGAAAAGAAAACATAGATTAGTATTTTGCATTTGTCAGAGCCCGCTTTTTGTCCAAATTTATATTTTAAAATATAAAAATGTGCATTCAAATATAGTAATCTACGGGATTTTAACTTATTTCAAATTCATTTCAACCTAACTGAAGAAGTAATTCTCACTTGTCAAATTAAACTATGACTCTGTGAACCAGTTCTGTGAGGTAGTGGCTAAAATCTATGTCACTGTTTTCCTTTGCCATCACCCTCACCACAAACATGACCTTTAAGAATTAATAACTTGGGGAAGCCAGGATGGCTCAGTGGGTTAAGCGCTCACTTTGCAGCGCTGGGGACCAGGGATCGAATCCCGACCCCGACCCCAACCATATGCTGAACTGGGAGCTACCCCAGTTCAGTTCTCTCTCTGTCTCTGTATCTCTCTCTCTCTCTCTGTCAAAAAACAATAAAAATAAATAAGTAAATATTAATAAAAAAATAATAATAATAATTAATAACTTGGGGGATGCCAGGATAGCTAAGCAGGTTGAGTGTTTGCCTTGCAATCATGAGGCTTGGGGAATCAAATCCTGGCCCCGGCGCATGTAAACCCAAATACTGAATTATGGCACAACTGGTAACCGCCGAGATGGCAGTGAAGGTTCTTGTGTCCCATGCCTGAGGCCCCCTGTTCAGTTCTCACCCCGCACAGCCCCACATTCATCTGTCACAACTAATGATATACAACAATGGAGACTGCTCTGGGACCTCCCTCCTTCTCTCTCAAACAATAAAATAAAATCTTAAAAACAGAAAAAAAGTAAAATACACATTAGGCACAAGTTTGTTCAGTTAATTTCATTATCCAAACTATGAAAGAACCTATCTTTAGGAATTAAAGTATTACCCTCAAGGGTTTAAATGAACCTATTAAAACTGCATATATGGGGGGAGGTAGGAGTGGACACCGGATATATGGTGGTGGAGGGGGAGCTGATTCTGGGAGCTGGGCACATAATGCGATGCATGGGTGATGTGATGTGGAGTTGTACATCGGGAAACTATCTAATTGTTACCAACCAATGTCACCCCATTAAATTTAACAACAAAATAACAAACAAACAAAAAAACACCTGCATATAATAGGAAATACCCAATAAGAGCTACCTTAGAAAATATGTAGTTTTGTGAAACTCCTTTCCCCTCTGGATTATAGAAGAAAGCATCACCAATAACACAAAAAAAGGAACCACACATTACCTTTTCTCTCATGGGAGACCAAAGGATCCACGAAAAAAACAAACACCATCCCTTACTCAATTCTAATAAATATAGGACAAACTGTTCTTTACAAATGTTTTGTCACTGTTGATATTATGAAAACGATAAAAAAAAAAGATTAATCGTAGTACCTCTGGGTGGCAAATCCATATCTCCTGATGTCAGTCCTATCAAGTTAGGCCTTTGTGCATGCACTCTGTGTCTATACATAGGTCTGGAAGTGTTTGTTATGCTTGGGGCCTCAGGATTGTAACCATCTGTGTCATATGTATCTGGTAATACAAAAACTGTAATTAAAAAACAATTATAAAACTCTACTTTGTAATTTTTCTATATAAACAATAGAAAAATTAAAGCATATATTACTTATATATATTATTTCATATGTTATTAAAAGTAAAATTCAATTTTATTAGAATAAAGTGTCATTAAAAAGAAAATGTTAACTTAGTTTTTAAAAAATAACTGAAGGGGAAGCTGGGATGGCTCAGAGGGTTAAGCGCTCACTTTGCAGCCCCGGAGACCAAGGATGGAATTCCAGCTCCAGCCCATGCGGACCCATATGCTGAACTGGGGTGTGACCCCAGTTCAGTTCTTGCCGCGGCCTATGTAGGAGGCTGCCGGCCCAGTTCCTGCCCTGCACAGCCCCGTGCCCATCTGTGAAGTAAAACTATATGGAAAACTAAAGCTGTCAACTATGGAGACTGCTCTGGGCCCTCCCCATTCTCTCTGTCTCTGTCAAAAAACACTAAAAATAAATCTTAAAAAAATAAATAAATAACTGAGGACTTACACTTAATGTACATTCACCATGTCTACATTTTATTCTACATAATTTCAGTGAGAAAAATAGACCTGTTAGAGCAATTAACTCCCTGGACATTTTAAAATTCTTCACCTAAAACTCTGCTCTAACACTATATTACATTATGTATATAGAGGGCCAAGACTGCACCTGCAGTAAAAAGAGAGGGTGGAGCAGGCGGAGGCTGGTGATGAATGCCAGTTGTTACTACAGTAGGAACAGAACTGGTTGCAGGGTTTGGGGGAGCATCCATGCCAGATGGCTGCAAAGGAGGAAGTGGAGGTGGTGGTCCTGTCAAAACCAAAGAATAAGAAATATCATCTGAAAGCAAACAAATAAAATTTAAGTTATTTTTATATCCAAACAAATTACCATTCATCAAACTATAATATCTACAAACACCAAGCTCTTACAACTATATTAGTTTTCTAGGGTAAAATATCCTTTTAACGTATTCCAAAACAGGTTTGTCTTAAGCTATAAAAAATTACAGGCAGCTGTGAATCACCGGGGATGTGAATAATTCAGAGCCACTCCAAACCAAAGAAAACCATAGGTTACCAACAAAATTGGAGTATATTCTAAATGAGAATATCTTGCTCTTAGTTTGCAGCAGTCATCTATAAAATTACTTTAGCTGAGGATGTAGAGATGGTTCAGTGGGTTGAGCACTCATCTTGCAACCCTGGGGTCTAAGGATTGAATCCTGGACTCGGCCCATGTGGAACCATATGCCCAACTGGGGTGTGTCCAAGTTCGGTTCTCACTGGGGCAAGCCTCTTACATGGGAGGACCCTGGTTTGGCTTTCACTTCCAGCGTCCTTCCCATGTGGTAGGCCCCCAGACAGTGCATAGCCCTGTCCCCACCTGTGTAGAATGAAACTATGTAGAAAACTAATCATGTGCAACTATGGAGACTGCTCTGGGCCCTCCCCCTTCTCTCTCTCTGTCAAAATCAATCATAAAAATAAATCTTTAAAATTATGTTAGCTACTTTTAACAAAACCAAGCATCAAACTATTAAGTTAAAAAAACCCCACAAAAAGCTATGATGGGCAAATGATAAGTACAGGTAAACAAACATACTTACTTACCTGTGACAGGTGGTAGACTGGGTGGTAATGGGCCTGGTGGTGGCACTGGGGGTCTTAGATTCACAGGTGGAGGTGTAAGAATTGGTGGAGGTGGGGGGAGTCCAGGAGGAGGTGGTCCCTCAACAACAGGAGGCTGTGCTGGGAACGGCAGCATACCAGGAAGATTCACATCTTCTACAACTACTGGGTCACTCCCATGATCAAAAGGGCACATGTCTCCTCTCATACAGAAACCCTTTTCTGTGAGAAAAATAGAAAGTAATATAAAAGGTGCCAAATATATATATTTTCTCTCAGTTAACAATAGTGAACAGTTTAATAATGGACAAGTATAATTAACCATATCACAAGAGCTACCTACTAATGTCCAGTAACATAAAACACTTAAGTGATAATATAGCTAACAACAACAACAAAAAAATCATCAAAGTGAATGTACCTAGCTAGAAAGGTGTATTAAAACTTCTATTTAAAAACTTATTGGTATTTGTCTGTTTTGTCATTAGGAACATTTACTGTATTTAAATCCTTCAATTAAAACTTTAAGATCATTGCAACTACAGCTTTTATACAATTTATAAAACTTTTACATAGGTAATATTCATGTTTCTAGGTTCTACTTACGCCAATCAGCATTCATTTCTAAAGAAATGAGTTTTGTCAAGAATGTTTCACTCGCAGATTCTGTGGTAAATAACTCAGTAGATATTACTCTTATTTGGTAAATCCTAAAAATATATTAAGACTTACATGCAAATAAATAATATCTTTAAATTGATAGTTAATAAGTCAGTGGTGGGTGACTAACTAAAGTTTGAAAAATATTAAGGAATTAATGAAATGCTTAAGATTAATTTTCCACTATTTCCAAAAGGTTAAAAGTTTGGAGAACCATAAATATGTAATCCCAACTTGCAGCTGGAAATATTACTCCAACATTTCATTAAACAGTTGAAAGACTTACCATCATAGTCCCTACACCGTTTCTTTGGCATTGGTGGTCTGACATATGAGTTATGGTCCACTTGGTCTTCATGAAATTCAGACCAACTTTCGGTAGTGTTATTACCATGATGAGTAGGAGCAATTACTGTAATCGTGCTGCTCAAAGTAGGTACAGGGTAGTGGCCAGATGAAATATTAGGTACCGAAGAAACTGGGGTATAATTATTTTCTAGTGGATCTGTTCTATCCAGGTCGTATTTAGGTTTCACCAGATCCCTTTCTGCAATAAAATATAAATGTATTATAAAAATATAGTCTATTAAAAAAATGTCAAAGATTTATGAAACAGAGATTTTTGCTAACATAAAGGTGATCACATTTCACACATTCTCTCTTTCTTTTAAAAACTACTCAACGAATCCACAATGTTCCAAGATAAGCTACTTCTTTTCAGTATGACCTAAAGTATAAAACCACACAAAGTTGCTGCTTTTAATGAGTTTTTTCTTTGGTGTTCTGTTTACAGAAAAAAAGATTTTTCAAATTTTCTTCACTGAAAACTGCAGCCCACCAAATGAAATATGCAGTAAAATATAAGTACGGTTATTTTTTCTGTGATAAACATTTAGTTTTCATTCATCTAAAGATCTTAGCATGAATTTTACAGTAAATGTTATTTACTAAAAATGAAAATGAATGAGTGGAGGAAGAAGAATTCATATTAAACACACACAAAGAAATTAACTGGGCTGTACATGGTCATAAGAGAAAAAAAGATACTTGATATTTGTTAAGTGAAGAAATGTGCAGCGAGGCCTAGTACACGTAGATCATGGGGAGAGGGCTGGGGGGCGGTGAATCTTAAAAGTACAGGGCTAACACAAAGGCTATAAATATTATTTCCCAGACTGAAGATGACTGTTGAATAAAGGTTACAAGAGTAGCAAAAAATCTAAGCTTAAGGTGTTTTGCTCAAAGTCATGTTACTTGTTTTATTGGCTATATCTTTTTCAATGATACATACTGCAAGAAAAATTAAACATGTTGGAAATCACATGGTCTTACAAATATGCATATCTGAAATGAAAACTCTTAACTGTTTTCATAGTTTTGAGGTATAATGATCTATAATTAACCGAAAATACTTAAGTATAAAATCTAATGAATTGTGATCTATGTATACACCTGTGAAACCAAACACCAAAAACAAAATAATGCACATACCATATATACTCATCATTCCCAAAAGTATTCCTGGTCCTTTGATATAATCCATGTCTCCTTTACTCCATCTCAGGCAACCACTGACTTGTTTTCTGTCACCATAGATTAGTTTTTATTTTCTAAGATTTTATATACATATATATATATATTTTTTTGTCTGGCTTCTTTCACTCAGCATAATTATTTGAAGCTTCATTCATTTTGTTGCATGCAGCAATAGTTCCTTCCTTTTTATCCATGGTATGGAGTATAGTACAATTTGTTTATCCATTCACCTACTGATGGACATTTGGGTTGTTTCTATAATAGTTTTGAGCTATTAAAAACGAAGCTATTGTGATCATTTGTATACAAGTCTTTCTGTGGAAATATACTTTCATTTCTCTTAGGTAAATGTCTAGGAGTGGAATGGCTGGATCATTTGGTAGGTATAGATTTTACATTTTCAAGATACTGTCAAAGTGTTTTCCAGACTTCTGGTTTATCTCCATCCTCACAATATTGGATAAAATCAATCTTTTTAATTTTAGTCATTCTTTCTGATGACTAAATTTAGTCATTAAAATTGCAGTTTTAATTAGCATGAGATACATTTTTAAAAAGAAATATTAAAAAGCATTCACCTGGGTCAAATCAAAATAGAAAAAATAAAGACAACACTGAAAAAATTAAAACAATTTTAAAACCCTCAAATAAGTATTTTCACAACAAAAGAATGCCAACCAAAATATACACATATGTGACTTACCCCTGCTTCGTGTTCTGCTTCTGCTTCTAGTCCTGCTTCTATCCCTATCCCTGTCACGAAGCCTTTCTTTACTCCAACTTCGACTCCGACTCCTGCTATAACTGCGACTTCGCCCTCGTCTTCTATTGTACCGGTCTCTGTATGAATCTCTTCGAGGAGGGTTTCGATCATAATCTCTTTTTCGAGAACGATCATCTTTTTTCCTTTCATCACGACTTCTAAAGAAATATAAGATTACTTTTATATAAATCATTTTAGGCAGATACAAGAAAAAGACTAAATGCAAAGTCATATTAAATTCTTTCAACATAATGACTCTTTATCCCACCATCAGAATACAAATATAGGAAACTCAAACAACCAAAAAAAAACCCATAAAAACCCAAAACACTGAACATGATCTGCTTAAGTACTCTAAAACTCCTTTAAGGAAAATACCTTTAAACATCTTAATCAGCAGTTTTATACACCCAGACTTCTATCTATACATTTAGGCATCTGTATAATATGTCTTATAGTACATACTGCCTTGTACACATACTATGTACTATGTCTTGTCTCATACTTATTTGGTAAATATCAAATGCACTGCACTCTCAAATGCTTTTGAAGCTTTAACGCAGTGGTGTCCAACTTTTGGAAGAACTGTCTTGGGTCACACATAAAATACACTAACAAAAGCTGATGAGCTAAAAAAAAAAGGTCGCCAAAAGAAAAAAAAAAAATCTCATGTTTTAAGAAATTGCGTTCAGGGGAAGCTGGGATGGCTCAGTGGGTTAGGCGCTCACTTTGTAGCGCCGGGGACTATGGATCGAATCCTGGCCCCGGCCCATGCGGACCAATGTGCTGAACTGGGGAGTTCCCCCAGTTCAGTTCTCTCTCTGTCTCTGTGCCAAAGACAATAAAAATAAATAAATAAATAAATCTAGAAAGCTAAACTAAAAAAATAAATTGCGTTCAAAGTGTCCTGGCCTGCAGGTTGGACATACTTGCTTTAATGAAAAAAATAATGTATTCACACTAAAGGGAAACAAACTGTAGGCAAAATAAGGTCTTCCATTAAGATTTCACTGGAATTTGAAGTTAGAAATAAAAATAACAATATATGCTAAGAACTATTCTAAATCTCACTTCCAAGACCTAAAATCTGACCTAGATATTCGTGGTAGAAAAGGACTGAATTACACTTTCCTAGATCATTAGAAGAGTAGACATTACTGCTCCTCTGCAAAATATAACTAACATCTAAACACTGAACATGGTTCAAAATGAATCAATCACCTATTTTCTCTGTATCGGGAGCTTGACTGGGGAGGACTATGATTTAGCCTTCTGGAAAACTTCTTCTCCCGTTCTTCCTCCTTTATGATCTGACAGAAAGAAAAAAAAAATTAAGTTTAGCAATAGTTTATTCCTTGCCATATTACGATTTCAATGACTTATTGGTATTAAAATATAGGAGCAAAATTGTCACCTTCCAAAAGCAATCAAACCAAGTAAGTTTCTCTTCTAAGTATCATCCTTTAGTTTACTCATTAAAGACATAAATACTGAAGGTTAAAGTGAATCTGAAGAAATTCATAAATGCTTATCTTAGACAATAATGGTGAGAAAATACCTTTTTTTAAAATGTTTATTTTTATTGTTTTTTGACAGACAGACAGAGATAGACAGAAGTGGGAGGGCCCAGAGCAGTCTCCATAGTTGACAGCATTAGTTTTCCATATAGTTTCACTCCATAGGTGGGTGTGGGGCTAAACAGAGCAGGAACTAGGCCAGGAGCCTCCCGCATAGGCCCCAGCAAGAACTGAACTGGGGCACACCCGCTGAGCCATCCCAGCTTCCCAAGAAAATATTTTAAACAAGTGTCCTCATTTTAACATTATTAGTGGAAATCCAATTTTATTTCTTCTTTCAAAAAAGTCCAATATATATTCATGTTTTTGGTTTCATAGATTTGGTCTGTCACCAAACACATTAGAGAATACAGGAGAATGCATCAGAACTAACCAAGTCATAGAAAAAGAGAACATTTGAGAAATCAATATGTAAGCTGAAATAATTCTCCAATTTCTCATACTAGTATGGCAGCTATATTTCCTTTTTCTTACAAGAGGCCTCCATTCATACTACCTAACTAATAGAAAGCAGCCCTGGAAAACATTGCCTTGTTCGTTGCTACTTTTTATACACCAGAATTTCGCATGCTGTACTGCTCAGAATACTATTTCCATAGGACATTAATAGGTGTTACTAGAATAAAAGGATTTTTAAAGGATAAACAAATTCAAGAAATACTGGATATGTGACTTCTGTAAATATGATAGGGCTCAAGATTTTGCATTTTTAATAAGAACCCGAAGATATTCTGATGCAGATAGTCCACAGATAGTATAAACACGTTCCAGTTTATACCAGTTGCTTCAGCATCCCTTTGGGTAAAGTCTCTCATTGTCAAAAGTGTCCCACTTCGAATAATAAATTAAATGGAAACCCTATCAACAGATCAAACTCTGACACTGCTTAAAAGCCATCATGTTTAAGTTGGCCTTTTTTTCTTGCACATACTTTTATTCTCTTTCCACACACATCAATCTTACCCCATCCCTCAAAAATGGGTACAAATAAAACCCTCCTGATGTACTTTTTCCTTTTTAATTTGACTCAAAGCACACTTGCGAGTTTATGTTCACAGATACCAGCAGTCATATTCCACAGCACATGCTCAACGGGAATTTTTGTTTTTTAATATATTTTTATTTATTTATTTATTTTTGACAGAGAGAGAGAGAGAGAGAGAGAGAGAGAGAGAGAGAGAGAGACAGAGAGAGAGAGAGACAGAGAGAGAGAGAGACACTAAACTGGGGGAGCTCCCAGTTCAGCATATGGTTCCGCACGGGCCGGGGCCGGGATTTGATCCCTAGTCCCCGGTGCTTCAAAGTGAGCGCTTAACCCACTGAGCCATCCTGGCTTCCCCTCAATGGGAATTTTAACTGCACCCACAGCATTTTTAATCCAGATTGCCATCTGACATTTTGATACTTCTCAATGATTAAGG
>PVKE010025309.1:0-23146 GCA_004027555.1 Craseonycteris thonglongyai | reverse complement strand
CCACATCTTCTTTATCCAGTCATCTATCGAAGGGCATTTTGGTTGTTTCCATGTTCTGGCCACTGTGAACAGTGCTGCGATGAACATGCGGGTACAAACATCTTTAAAGATTAAGGTTTTCAGGTTTTTTGGGTAGATGCCCAGTAGAGGGATGGCTGGGTCATGTGTTAATATCCCTGCACCTCCCCCCACTTCAGACTACAAACACTGAGGGTCCTCCCATCCCCTCAATCCATGAAATGGCTTGCATGTGGTAGGCTCTTTTTTTTTTTCTTAGTAACTCTTTTATTAAGATGTAATTCATATACAACGCAATTCAGCCATTTTAAAGTATCCAGTTCAATGGATTTTAGTATATTCACAGAGTAGTGCAACCATCACAATCAATTCTAGAATATTTTATCACTCCACCAAGAAAACCTGTGCTCCCCAAATTCTCCAGCCTCAGGCAACCACGACTCTACTTCCTGTCTCTATGGGTTTGCCACTCACGGACTTTTCGTATAAATGGAATCATATAATATGTGATCTTTTTTAACTGGCTTCTTTCACTTAGCTTAATATTTTGAAGGCTTATTCATGCTATGGCGTGGATCAGAACTTTAGTCCTTCTTATGGCCAAACAATATCCCATTATATGAATATACCACATTTTGCTGAGGCCTTCATCAGTTTACGGACGTTTGGGTAGTCTCCACTTCTTGGCTGCTATGTACAATGCTGCTCTGAATATTCGTGTACAAGTTTTTGTGTGGACACATTTTCATTTCTTTTGCTATATTCCTATGAGAATTGTCGAATTGTATGGGAACTCTATATTTAACTCTCCAAGGAGCTTCCAGATTGTTTTTCCAAGCATGCACCATTTTATTTATGTTTCCATCACTGTGTATCTAGTTTCCCACATTCTGCAAGTGGTAGAATTTTAATATGGAAAGAATGAAAAGAATAGTTCTTTAAGCTTGATTTTCTAGTTCAGTAGACACTAAAAAAGTACTTTCTTCTAACATTTTAATTAATACCATTTTCTGTTAGAAAAATGCTTTCGTCCTCAAGGGACATTCGTGTTGCCTAGGCAAGCACTTTAAAAAGGAAGAAGGTAAGACGATGTATCTGCATTTAGACAAAAATGCAGAGCCTGATACATTTTTTTTTCTAGTGTTGTTTTACATTAATAGGGATTTCTTTCCTTTTTTTTTTCTTTTCTTTCTTTTTTAAAGTTTTTATTTTACTGTTTGAGAGAAGGTGAGAGAAAGAGAGAGAGAGAGAGAAAGTGGGAGGGCCCAGAACATTCTCGACAGTTGTACATCATTAGTTATAACATGGTTTCATTCCACACAGGTGGATGTGGGCCATGTGGGGTGGGAACTGAACAGGGGGCCTCTCTCATGATGGGCAAACTTTCACCGCAGAGCCATCCCACTTGTTACCAGTTATGCTGCAGTTCAGCCTACGGGGTTGCATGGGCTTAGCCAGGAATTGAATCCCAGAATTCGTGATTGCAGGACAAGTGCTCAACCACCGACCTATCCCAGCATCCCAGGGATTTCTTAAGAGCTGCAAATATATATTGTTTTGCATGACTAAGTTCATGTCATCTAAAGGTAGAGACAAAGTCAGGATCCTGTACAAAAAGATATATTTGAGAGCAAAAAGAATTGGCATGGGGTGAAACAATTTAAGAAAAAATAAAGATCCATTGAAGAAGAGAGCTGGTAGCCCTCAGTGTCTGGGGGGCGGTGGAGAGAGGGGAGAGGGTAATACGGTGCAGTTGGGGAGGCCTGGGAGAGAGACTGGCAGTACTCCTTCTGTGTTGTAACATGACCACATTTCTGGTGGTGAAATAGGACAATGTATGAAAAGTGATAAAATACCTACTCGTAAAGCAGTGGTGAAAAGGCTTCTGATCTATGTACAAAGCACTTACCATGAGTCAAGTACTGTATTAAGCACTTTATACACATCACCTCAATTTAATCTTTCTAACAGCCCTATGACTTAAGTGCAACTCTTGTTCTCACTTTGCAGAAAAGTAATAAAAGGCACATAGATGTTGAGAAATTGCTGATATCTGCACTCTCATGTATATTGAACGTTATTTGCAATAGCTGAGATATGAAAATGACTTAAAGGTCCATCTATGGATGAGTGGATAAAAGAATTTATATATATGCATATATATATAATATTTATATATAAAGAAATTATATATATAATATTTACATATATCAAGAAATTATATGTATATTATACATATATGTAATATTTATATAAAGAAATTATATATATATATGTATACATATATATATATATATTCAGTCACAAGAAAGAAGGATATCCTGCCATTAATGACAATACGAACAGAATTTGAGCATTGTGCTAAGTGCAGTAAGTCAGACAGAGAAAGACAAATATTGTATGATACCACTTATATGAACCATCTATTTAAAGAATCCAAACTTATAGAAACAGAGAGTAGAATGGTGGTTACCTGGGGCTTGAGGTGCGGGAAATGGGGAGCTATTGGTCAAAGGATAGAAACTTATAAGATTAATAAGTCCTGGGGATTTATATAATATACAGCATGGAGCCTAGAGTTAATAATAGTGTATTATATGATGTCTGACAAGTTCATGAATGCATCCTGGAAAAAGAGCTACGTGCCTCATTGCTGAATATCACTATGGTCACCTTCGAAGTGCTCCCCTGAGGAAGCTATGCACCGACGCCAATGCCTAGTCCACCCTTCTAAGCAGTTTTGGAACTCTTTTTCTGGAATAGCCATCAGAACCATCATCATATTACCCTTGATGTCCTGAATGTCATCAGAATGTCTTCCTTCAATATTTCCGTTATCTTCAGTTAAAGAGAAAGTCTTTCAGGTCCAGTTCAGGTGAGTGTTGAAGGTGTTCCAATACAGTCATTTGTTGACTGGTTAAAAACTCACACACTGACAGTGCACTGTGAACTGGTGCATTGTCGTGTTGCAAGAGTCATGAGTTGTTGGCGAAAAATTCAGGTCGTTTTTGTCTAACTTTTTCACTCAGCCTTTTTAGCACTTCCAAATAGTCAAGTTGGTTGATTGTCCAGTTGGTACAAATTCATAATGAACAATACTTCTGATATCAACAGATGTGAGCAACATTGTGTTGACTCTTGATTTGAACTGATGGAACTCTTTTGGTCACAGAGAATTAATTGGCTGACTTCCATTGTGCATTTTAACGTTTTGTTTCAGGGTCATGTTGTTGCACCTATGTTTCATCACCAGTGATAACATGGCTCAAAACATTGTCTTACTTCTCCAAAAGGTATTGGCAGACTTCAGCTTCCTTTTGCTTTTGTTCATTGGTGAGCTTCTTCAGGACCGTTTTTGCACACACCTTTCTCATGCCAAGATTTTCAGTTAAGATCTTTCTAACTGTTTCTCTATTGATGTTTACTTGGTCTGCTATGCTTCTCACAGTCGCCGACAATTCTGACAGTTTGATAAATTTTTGCAATGCTTTTGTCAGTTCTCGTTACTGGCTGCCCTGACCTCTTCATCAGTGACTCTTTTTCCCCCCTCAGAAAAACTTTTAATCCGTTTGTACACTGCCATTTTCTTCATGGCATTATCCCCATTAACTTGGACTAACATGTCTCTGATTTCACTTCGGCTCTTGCCAAGTTTAACAAGAAAGGTAATATTTGTTTCATTACTCTAATTCAAGCTCCAACATTCTTACGATGGCACACAAAAACACTCAACAGCAATAGTGAACGCCACTCAGCAAGACACCCCCACACGTCAACACAAACACAGCTGCAAGACACTGATATATCAAGGTTATAAAACCTTACCGAGTTGTTTGTACAGTGTTGCCAATGTAAGTGCACAGTAGCAAGTTCACAAACTTAATTGTCAGACCTTGTATAATTGAAAGTTGCTAAGAAAGTTAATTTCCAATGTTGTCATCACAATAAAAGAAATAATAATTATGTGAAGTGATGAAAGTATTAGCTAACTCTACAGTGGTAATGATTTCACAATATAGAAGTGTATCGAATCAATACGTGTGCACTTTAACTTACACTATATGTCAATTATACCTCAATGAATATGGGGGGTGGGGGGGGGAATCAAAGCATTATATTTTCTTCTGTTCTCAGGAAAATGAGATATTTAAAAATGAAATAGAATATAAAACCTATAAAAATAAAATATAAAATACATCAAAAGAAGGAAAGAGAAAGAAAGAGGGAAAGGAAGAGAGGAAAGTGGGGAGGGAGGGAACAGTGGGAGTAAACTGTTCAGGGTACCAGGCTGATAAGTGTTGAATCTAAACTTAGTGCCCTGGAGCCAAGGAGCCTCCTTGGTCGGGGCCCTCAACTACTGCACTAGTATACCTCTCTCGTGTTTGTTTTCTTTACCGACATTGCTTGAAGACAACAGTTAAAAGCACATTAACCACTTTATGGTTTAGTTTAAATAAATTAATTCCAATAATTAGTCAAGACACTTGATTTAATAACTTGGTTTTTTAAGTTGGATGTAATGCAATGTAATGCAATGTAATGTAATGTAGTATGCCGAGGAGAATATGAGAATTGAGGGAGATCTTATAGGGCCTTGTGGATCATACTAAGAAGATGAAACTTTTATTCCAGAGGCAGTGAGAAACATTCAGTTTTAAGCTTTAGAGTCAAGTGGTCACTTCCTTGCTTTGGAACATCCCTCTAGTGGCAACAAGGAGTTTGTATTGAGGGAGTGGGAGTCAAACTGGAGATGTAAATATCAGGTGAGGGACGAGAAGACTTTGACCAGAGCCATGGGAATGTATTAGAGGGAGTAGATGGAAATTAAGGAAAGATGGAGGGATCACCAGTTGGTTGTGGAGAATGACGATGAAGTGGGGATCATACTGTGTCTTTCAGGATTCTGCATGGACCCTGGATCCTGGGGCAATTAGACATACAGTTCACCAAGATTGATTCCAATAAACGGGATTTTGCAATATCGAATTAGTTTTCTAGAGAAGAAAAGTTTGGAATCTTTACTTTTGCCAATTTAATTTTTCTTGATAGTCCTCCCTGTTTTCTTTGGGTCAAAATGATTTTCATTTCATCAGACATGCCATTCTGTTTACAGAAGCAATTCCAGCAATTTTAGTACTTCAAACATTAATTTATGGGAAGTCTACGTGTGTCCCTCTAGATCTTTTAAAGGCAGCATCTTCGTGCAATTTCCTGAACCCATCAAGTTTGTGGAAGTGCTTGCAAATAAATGCATCTCGTTCAAGGAGACTAAATGACTTACATTGAAAATTGATGAAGCCTCCCTTGTTGAAACCCTCTTGTGATTCCAGGCTGCCCTGGCAGGAGGCACCACCTTGATCATGGATTTTGCCATTCCTGAGAGAGGCGGCTCCCTCATTCAGGCCTTTGAGAAGTGGCGAAGCTGGGCGGATCCCAAAGTCTGCTGCGACTACTGCCTTCATGTGGCAGTGACATGGTGGAGCGACCAGGTGAACCACCTAGGGGCTCAGTGTCTCCCATTTAGTCCCTTAGTCTTTGCTCTGTACAAGATCAAGAAACTTGGCAATGTCAAAACATAAGATACTGGGATGTGGGTTGTTTCCTGTATGACTGGAGGTCAGAATTGGAGGGAAGAATTGCATTGCATGTTCTTTTTTTTGTACCTTTTGAGTCTTGTAAACTATTATCAATTTTTAAAACTAAAATTAAAGAAAAAATCTATACAGATGATAGCAAAAGTCCTTCATAATAATTAGCAACAGCCTTTCCAAACATTTAATTTTTGACATGTTATTTTAAAAAGTACCAATCTCTGAATCCTGGCCCCAGCCTGTGCAGACCCATATGCTGAACTGGGGTATGCTTCTCATGTGGGAGGCCCCCAGCCCAGTTCCCGCCCCACACGGCCCCCCGCCCACCTGTGTGGAACAAAATGACGTTGAAAACTGATGACATACAACTATCTGTCTCTCTGTCTCTCTCGGTCTCCATCTATCTCTGTTAAAACAATAATAAAAAAAAAAGTACCCATCTTCTCTTCTCTCAACTTCCCCATTTCCAAACCCTTTTAAAACAGTATTTTTCCACTGACCAACATTTCAATTAGAAATATTTAATTTTTGGAGAAAAACCAAGGAAATTCCCATTTAAACTAGATGCTTCCAGTCCCACTTTTAGCCCCTTTTTTTCTTCCTGTGCACTTGACAGCAGAAAGGACAGACTGGGGACATTTTCAAGGCCTTCTTCCATCTGTCTCCTAACCCAGTGCTCTTTCTGCATTGCTTTGCTAATATCACCACCTGGTCCAATCATTTCATGATGGTGCTTAAAGCAACCTTCCACGTCTGCTAATGACTTTAAAGCATGGCAGAAATGATGACATGATTGGATAAGCAAGATACATTTGTGAGATGTTAAAATGTGTTCATTTCCCTACTATATAAATTTAGGGGAAAAAACTGTTGTACTTGTGATTTAAATCACATTGGAATTAATTCAGAAATCTTTTTACCAGAAAAAGTTCACAAGGTGACTTAATTTGAAGTTACCATGTAACTATACGCCCTCCTCCCCCTAGAAATTGGGCTTTGGACACCAAGTTAATATAAAACAAGTAATCAATCTTTAACAGATCATTTGGCAAATGTAAGAGCAAAGTTTATAGTCCACAGCTAAAGTTAATTTTTCTACAAAAATGTCCTTCTAAGTGATGAGTCTGATTTTTTTGATGTGTTTTAGGGTCCTCCTGCCTCCCTTCTTTCCTCCCTCCTCTCTTATTTTCTAAGCTGGAAAGCAAAAATGATGATGCTTGCCCTTACCCGTCCTTCTCACACTTAAATATGCAAATGGCTACCTGGTGAATATTGTTAAAATACAGATTTTTTTCAGTAAGTATATTAGCTTGCCAAGGCAGCCATAACAAACTTGCCACAAACTGAAGGGCTTAAACAACAGAAAATCGTCTCACAGATCTGGAGGCTAGACGTCCGAGATCGAGGTGGATGGATGGTTGGCCCCTTCCTAGGTCAGTGAGGAAGAGTCAGTTCCATGCTACTGGTGCTTTGCTGACAATCTTTGGTTTTCCTTGACTTGCAGAAGCACCACCCTATCTCTGTCTTCATCTTCTCCTGAGGTTCCCCCTGTGCACATCTGTTTCAGAATGACTCCTTTTTATAAGGACACTAATCACATTGGATTATGGCCCACCCTAATGGCCTCATCTTGACTATTGCATCTGCAATGCCGCTATTTCCAAATAAGGTCACATTTGGTACTAGGAGTGAGGGTAGGGTGACCAGACGTCCCGCTTTTGGTGAGACAGTCCCAATTTTTAACAATTTGTCCCGCGTCCCACGGCGTTTTAAAAATGTCCCGATTTTTGGAAAGAATGCACGACAAGCTAGGGAACGGCGGGAGATAGACCCAATTTTTAATCAAGAACCCCCTCCCCTCCAGTCAATAGTGTCCTGCTTTACCAATGTTAAAATCTGGTCACCTTAAGTGAGGGGTTCAACATACAAGGTTTGAGGTGACACAAGTCAATGCATAGCGATAGGTCTGGGTGGGGCCTGAGATTCTGCATTTCGAGCAAAGCTCCCAGATGATGCTGATATTGCTGGTTCAGGTACCACACTTTGGGAGTAGCAAGGCTTAAACTACTGTGCCTGAGAGCAGTATAGTGAGGCTTACCCACAGGTATGGATGACAGGGATGATTAAGGAGGTCGCCTTCAGAAAAGTTCTACTCAGGGATTTTTTTCATCTGAGCAATAATGATCATACCCCCACTTTGGAAGCCCATCATGTGAATACTGTTTAAAAGTGTTACTGTCTTATGACTAAAAAGGTCATGGATTCATGGTAGAAAATCTGAAATTAAAAAACAGCTTTTTTAAAAATGAGGCACAGCAAAAGTATTAACTCTTTCATGACTTAAAGGTATTATATCAGCAGCAATTCATCAGACAAAATGGGTTCTAATGGGGAAGGGGGGAGAGATCAAGGCCTTAATTGTATTTTTTTTCTGGAATTAAACTGTTGTTCTTCTTTTATTTATTGCTCTTCTGAATGCAATATTTTAGAGAATGTTGAAATTGTCTTTAAATTAAACAGGGACACTTTCTTATTCTTGTTTCCTTTTAGGTTAAAGAAGAAATGAAACTCCTTACCCAAGATAAAGGTGTAAACTCTTTCAAGATGTTTATGGCATATAGAGATCTGTACATGGTGAGAGATAACGAGTTGTACGCAGCCTTCTCTTGGTGCAAGGAAATTGGAGCAATCGCTCAAGTCCATGCGGAAAACGGAGACCTAATTGCAGAGGTAAGCAACCACATTTCTAAGCTTCTACAGAAACCAAAACAACCATAACTTAAGGTGAAGATGATTGGCCCTAAGTAGGTAAAGTCATGTAATATGTTGGAAGAAGCTAATTTTCTGAGATTTATAAACACTTAGTCTCCTTGAGCCCCTGCTCTGAGTTTCAATTAGGTTACACATTTAAAGGTGGACTTCCCTTTTTCAGACTAGCCCAGCACTGCTTTATTTTTTTGTTTTGTTTTTGTTTTTGTTTTTTTAGTAGCTCAGGTGGCTGGTTTGGGACTGTCAAAGCATGGACGTCCGCTTAATCTGATGAGTTAAGCAGTGTATTAGGTAGCTGTTTAAACCCCATTCTTTCCGGAAACTGGGTGTTAAAACGTGCTCTGGAGGAATCTAGATGATATTTATTTCTCATATTAGTTTCATTATTAGAGCCCGGTGGGTGTGCCATCTGCAAGATTTAAAGACCTGCCTCTTACCCTTTATATTAGCTGATGTTTTTCCTCTCCAGTTCCCATTAAAGTCAGTGAGATGGAGGCTCAGTGGCCAGGCCGCAGCAGGAGATGAGAGGAGAGCGTGAGCTATAAACTCACACAGACAGGGTTTACATTTGACTCTCTCCCTTCCGAGCTGTGTGACACAGGGCAAGGCATTCTCCACTTGGAGCCTTGACTTTCTGCCTGTCTTGTAAGGAAGAAATAATATCTTAGAGAAGGGAAATAACTGGTCCAATATCATCCAGAGGGTTGGGGGAGAAAGCCGTGAAGACAGATTCGGTCAAAATAGAAATAACTACATAATATAATAACACGAGTTACTTTAACAAGGATTTGATATTGGGGATTAAGCATATTTCATTTTGTTTGTTCTGAACCAATAATATCTTAGATATAAACACTGCTTTTCAAAGGATGTGATTAGAACTAACCTCATATCTTTCTCACCTTTTTCAATCATGATAATTTCATTGTGAAATATGTGCATGAAAAATTTACAAATACTATCAGAGTATTCAATTTATTCTTACCACATGCACATACAGTGATACCTTAGAATCCGAATGCCCCAAAACTCAAACAACTTGGAATCCAAATGAAAAAATCAAGCAAATTTTGCCTCGGAATCTAAACGCTGCTTTGGAATCTGAATGGCAACACATTGTTTGCTCTGGTTGTATCAACTGTATGGCCCACAGCTTTATCCAAACGCCCACTTATCCAGGAACGCGAACATTTTGGAACTCAAACAGGGATCTGGGACAGATTAAGTTCGAATTCCAAGGCATCACTGTACTTTGTATACATATATGTACACACACACACACACACACACACACACACGACACCTACACCTCATAGATCTAAAAGCCTACCGGTATTAGTATATTTATTTTACGACACAATAATGGCATTTGTCCACCTTCCTTGCACATGTGTACATTCTTGCTGCCTTTTTAGGGAGCAAAGAAGATGCTGGCCTTGGGGATAACAGGCCCCGAGGGCCATGAACTGTGCCGCCCAGAATCCGTGGAAGCTGAGGCCACGCTGAGAGCTGTCACCATTGCCAGCACGGTGAACTGCCCTCTCTACATCGTGCACGTGATGAGCAAGTCTGCAGCCAAGGTGATTGCAAACGCCAGGAGAGACGGTAATTGCTGAACTCTATAACCTCCCTGGACTCCATATTAGCTGAAGAGGGGGGTAAAGTACCTACAAACTCTCTCATGTTTTTGAGAAAGCTGCACCTGAATTTCTACAACTGTTCTTTTCCCCTTACCATCCTTTCTGTTTCCTTTTCTTATTACCTGTATTTTTGTTCTCTCTCTTTCTCCTTTTTTTTTTTTCTTTCACCTTCATGGCTGCTTTTCTTCCTTCAGGTTATTTCTTAGCCATTCTTGGACTCTCGGGATATGTCCTTCATCCACAAGTACCCACCTTAGCACCACTAGCAACTCATTTTCTAATCTGGTTGTCTAATGCAAACTCTCCAGTTAACTCTATCAAAGCTTCTCTGTCTGCCTCCTAGACACCTCCACTATCCCTCCCAGTACCCAGATCAGGGTAGTGCAGGGCACAACAAATTTCTTTTTAATCTAATTGACTTGTCTCATAGCAAGATGGATGTTGGTGCAATTGAAGCAATTATCCAAATAGTATTTTTATGACAACTATTTTAAGATTTTAAAACCAAAGTTATATTTACCCCAATTGCTTAATTGCTTCAGTTCTTTAGTTCAATTTAGTACATAAGTAGCCATCATAAAAGAAAGAGAAAAATCTCTCTCTCTCTCTCTCTCTCTCTCTCTCTTAAATAGAGTAGTTTATTTCCTCACACAGAACCATGGACAGCCCAGAGTTGGTATGACAGTCTGTGGTTATCATATTCCTCCCACCTTGTTCCACAGGGAAGAACACACAAACTCCTGTTTCTGATAAGAATTGGGTGGAAAAATAATTTCATTCGTTTGCCAGTACTGATGAAGAAAGGATGAAAAACAAATCAGTTTTATTGCATTGTTTTTTAAAACTAAATCTGGCTGCATTTTATAATATGGATTATAAAAACTATGAAAATAGATTTTGCATGTCTATAATTGACACTGAAATAATTTTTTTCAAAATTGGTTCTTTTTGCAGGAGGTTCAATAAGAATTTTGTGCTCGCCGAATGCATTTTTAAAACGCAGTCCATCAATATCTTGTGTTACGAGTAAACTCAATTTCACACATGAGTCAATAAAGTCTTACTACTAATCATATTGCTGGTTGCTTCCACCGCTTCTCCACATATAATGTAATTTCAGTATAAAAAAGCGCAACACTTCAAAAAGAAAATACTGCAATTTTAAAGTTATAGTTTTAAGTTTTTGCCACCAGGTGGAGATATTGCCAACGCTATGAAATTGACAAGTCTCATTGTGTGCTTTGGAAGTCGTGTCCCATGTCCTAAAGCATGTCAGTCAGGTCCATAATGTCAGAAAATGATTTAAGAAACTGTAAATTCAGCAGAAATGGTCGATCTAAACCTACTAGCAAGCTACGATTTTGACAGTTCTGTCAGAAAACAGTTCCTTGGTCTTCGGTATTTAATTTGCACTGGGATAGAATTCCATTAGGAACAGAGTAAAATTCCAGGGAAGGTTTTAGAATGTAAATGTAGGCAGAAAACTCAAGTGTGGATATTTTCATTTTATTTTAAATTATTATTTTTTTCTTAAATTATTTTTAAATCTTATTTTCTTTTTTGAATATGTGGAAGATTTACATGGTCCAAAAATAAAAGTTATATATTAAGAATGTAATCTTAGAAAAATCTTACTTCCTTCTCTGACTCTTTCATCCCACACCCCGTGAGTAATTATTTTTATTAATTTATTTCTGGCCTGTGTTTATAGTGTTTCTCTTTACAAAAAAAAAAATATATATATGTATATGTTCTTACTTACTTCTCTTTCTTTCCTTCATGAAAGATAAAATACTATACATAGTGTTATCTATCTTGGGTTTTTTTTTTCTACTCAGAAATATGTCCTAAGGTTCAGCTCATATTAGATATAGAGACTTTTCTCAGTCTTTTTTACAGACATAGAGTATGCCACTGTATTTGTTCAGTTGCTCCCTATGGTTGTTTCCTGTCTTTAGCTGTTAAATAAAGTCATAGGGATGGCCTTATGCATATGCTATTTCATATTTGTAGAAGGTATGTTAGTTTTCTATTGCTGTTCTAGCAAATTCCACAAACTTAAAGCAACACAATTTTATCTTACAGTTCTGAAGGTCAGAAAGTCTGGTCTCAATGGGCTGAAACCAGGTGTCAGCAGGGCTGGGTTCTTTCTGGAGGCTCGAGGGGAAAGGCTTTCTTTGCCTTTTCTGGCTTCTAGAACCCACCCACATTCCTTAGTTCAAGTCTCTTCATCTGCAAAGTGAAGAACATTGCATTATTCTGATCCCCTCTTCTGCCTCTCTCTCCTACTTTAATTGCCTTGGATTACTTTGAGCCCACTTGATTCATTCAGGATAATCTCTCTGTTTCAAGGCCTGTAATTAAATCACAACTGTGAAGTCCCTTTTGCCATGTAGGGGCACATAGTCACAGGTTCTGGGGATTAGGACAGGGACATCTTTGAGGTACCATTATTCTGTCTACCACAAAATCCTATCCCCAGAGTAGAGTCCTAGAAGTGGGGCTGCTGATTCAAAGGGTAAATGCAATTGCGCTTTTTGGATGTTGCTAAATTCCTTTCCAAAGGAATTATAAATATGGAATATTTAAAATGTCACCCCAAATGTCTAGTTGAGTCAGATTCATTGTAATAGTACTTGTGAAAACACTAAAGCACAATAGTCAGAGGCAGCAAATCTTAGAGTAAATCAGCAGGAGAGATGCCCCCATGCTGGCATGTGACCCTCGCATACCATTAAGGCGTGTGACCAAATAGGAACCAAGAGGGAGCAGGGAAAGGTGGGACATATCCACCTTTTGAACTGTCCACATGGTGACTGCACCAACCACCCCAAGGGCAGGTCCCTGGGGAGTACAGAGTGACAAGCCCATACTGACCTTTTATAGAAGATTCATTTGCCCTGTCTGCACTCATTTATTATCTAACAATTTCTGAACATGAGAGAGCAATACAAATCCATTAATTGTTATCTTGTTTAAATAAAGAGCAGATTTAGTTATTTATTTATTTTATTGTTTTTGACAGAGAGAGAGAGATACAGAGACAGAGAGAGAACTGAACTGGGGAAACTCCCCAGTTCAGCACGTGGGTCCTCACGGGCTGGGCTAGGATTCGATCCTCGGTCCCCGGTGCTGCAAAGTGAGCGCTTAACCCACTGAGCCATCCAGGCTTCCCCCAGATTTATAATATGAGCACTTGCTATATGTAAATACCTTTGCCAGGCCAAATTATTCTCTAGGGCCTTGTCACTCAAAGCATGGTCCCTAGAATGCAGCATCAGCATTCCCTGAAAGCTCATTGGAAATGCACAGCCTTGGATCCCATCCCAGACCCACTGAATCAAAATATGCTAGAACTCCAGGTGATTTATATGCATATCAAAGCTTCAGAATCAATCACTGTTTCAACAGGCACAAAAGACGCTCAATTATTAATTGTCTGTATTGTAGTTGCCTAGAAATACAAATGCTATTAAGTGTGGTTTTATTGTTGAATTGCCAGCTATATACCCAGAAGATAGTGACATGATGGTTAACGATTATAACAACCAACATTATTTACTGAGTGCTTAATATGTGCCTGGAACATACTTTAATAGCTTATCTCACTTCACGTTTTATTATATCTCATCAAAGCATTTTAATATAAATTGTCATTTTTAATTGTCATAACAATGCTTCAAGCTAATTTTTATCATTGTTTTGTGACTGCTGAAATTGAGGCTTGTGAAAGTTCAGTGAATTAAACCCAAGATCACTTTACTAAGAAAGTGCTAACCCTGGAATTCAACTTCATCTGATCCCAAAGCCCAGTTTTTATTAATTTCCACTTTGTTCAAGAAGAAATGATTTTACAAAGTTAGGAAACATGAATATCTAGTTTATGTTTAATTGCTTTTCTTTTTTGGCCTTATATTCAAATTTTTTATTTAAAACTATCATCATTTTGTTATTTTTTATCATTATTAAAAGAAAAACACAAGCCAAGGAATGGAAATGATCAAGGATGTATTAAACGGAAAGTGAGGATGTATTAAATGGATGTATTAATACAGCTCAGCCCTCAAACTAGCAACTTTTAACCATATCTATCTTCAGTTTTTTGGTGTTACCTCCAAAATTCTAAACCATAAATTTGTAAGTAATGACTTATAGTTTTTGATATTATTTGATTCTGAACTATAAAGAATGACCAATTTAACTCACATAAAGCATATCTTTTACCTCCTGAGTTTTATTAGTAATAATTGTCACTTCAAATAATATTAATTAAATTTGTTTTTTAATCATTATTTTTTTTATTTTTCAGTTACATTTGACATACAGTATTATGTTAGTTTCATATCTATGACACGGTGATGAGATTTATATAACTTACGAAGTCATCATTCTGACTCATCTGTTACCCACCTGACACCATACCTAGTTATTACAATATTATTGACTGTATAGTGCTGTACTTCACATCCTGTGACTATTTGTAACTATGAATTTGTTCTTCTTAATTTCTTCCCCCTTTTCACCCTCCCCTCCAGCCCTCCTCTCCTCTCACCACCTCAACAAATCTAGTACCATCTGACAAGACACATAGTTATTACAATATTATTTACCATATTCCTTATGCTGTACCTTACATCCCCAAAACTATTACTTTGTAACCCAATTTGTGTTCTTAATCTCTTCCCCTTATTTCATCCACTCCCCACTCCCCAACTCTCCTTCCATATGGAAATAATCCAAATGTTTTCTGTACCTATGAAATTGTTCCTGTTTGTTGGTATATTTTTTCTTTAGATTCCACATATAAGCAAAATCAACCTGTATCTGTCTTTGTCTGTCTGATACTCCACTCAGTACAGTACCCTCCATGTCTTTTCATTGGAGCTTTTAATCCATTTAAAATGAAAGTAACTGTTGATAGCTATGTAGCTATTGCCATTTTATTATTTATAATTTTGCTTTCCTCCCACCCCCATCTTAAAGAAGTCCCTCTAACGTTCCTTATAGTACTTGTTTGGTGGTGATGAACTCCTTTAACCTTTTCTTGCCTGGAAAGCTCTTTATCTGTCCTTCAATTTTGAATGATAGCCTTGCTGCATACAGTAATCGTGGTTGTAGACACTTGGTTTTCATCATGTTGAATATATTTTATCAGTCCCTTCTGCCCTGCAAAGTTTCTATTGAGAAATCAGCTGACAGTTGTATATTATAAGTAACTAGTTGCATTTCTCTTGCTGCTTTTGGAATTCTCTGTCTTTAACTTTTGCTATTTTAATTATAATGTGTCTTGGTGTGAGCCTGTTTGGGTTCTTCTTCTTCTTCTTTTTTTCGTTGAGAGAAAGTGAGAAAGAGAGAAGGGGGAATGGCCCAGAGCAGTCTCCATAGTTGTATATCATTAGTTGTGACATCATTTTATTCCACACAGGTGGACATGGGGCCATGTAAGGTGGGAACTGAACTAGGGGCCTTTTGCATGGGAGGCGAGAATCTTTGCTGGCTATCCATCCCAGCTGTTACCAGTTGCACCACAGTTCAGCATATAGGGTTGAATGAACTGGGGCCAGGAACAGAACCCCAGCCCTTGAAATTGTGAGGCAAACGTTCAACCACTGAGCTATCCCTGCATCACCGGGGTTCATCTTATTTGGGTCTCTATGTTTTCTCAGTTTATATGCCTATTTCCTTCACCAGATTAGGAATATTTTCAGTCACTATTTCTTTAAATAAGTTTTCCGTTCCTTACTGTCTTTCTTCTCCTTCTGGTACCCCTATGATGAAAATATTGTTATGCTTGATGTTGTCTCAGAGAAACCATAAACTATCCTCATTTTTTTAATTCCTGTTGTTGTTGTTATTGTTCTGAGTGGGTGTTTTCTGCTACCTTTTCTTCCAAACACTTATTCGAGCCTCTGCTTCATCTAGTCTGGTGATTTCTTCTATTCCATTCTTCATTTCATTTATTGTATTCTTTATTTCTGCATGGTTCTTTTTTATGGTTTCTATGTCCTTCTTTATGCTTGCTATCTCTTTGTTGAAATTTTCACCAAGTTCCTTAAGCATCCTTAAAACCAGTGTTGTGAGTTTTGTCTCTGATAGGTATTTTGCTTCCACCTAGTTTAGCTCCTTTCCTGGAGTTTTCTGCTATTTTTTCCTTGGAAATGTATTTCTTTGTTTCTTCATTTCGATCCTCTCTCTGTGTTTGATCCTATGTGTTAGGTAGATCTGCTATATCTCCCAGTATTTCAAGTATGGGGGCTTCACTCTGTTGCATCAATACCACCTTAAGAAGCTTTATTTTCCAGGCAGAGTTAGGGGTAGGCACTAACTGCCCCAACTCATCCCTTTCCCCACCCTGGAACTACTCTTGGCTTCCCAGGAAAAGTGTTTCTTATGGCTTCCTCCGCTACTTTAAGTTCAGGCTGTAGCTCCCTCTACTTTTCTTTATTAGATATTGCCATCTCATCTGCTTTCTGATTCCCTACAATGTTTCAAAACCTCTGGTCAGCCATGGTTCCTCCTTTATTTTTAGTGCAGCTATCAATGGCTTTTGTATATATTTTGTATCTCTTAATCAGAGTTTTGATTCAAACTGGGGAGGAATAGATGTGAATGCATGGTTAGACCACCAACTTTAATTGGAAGCCTGAGGTTTCCCTGTGTCTATATATATATATATGATTTTAGCACCTTTGATATAAAGCTAAAGCAGGTTACAGGAAAAATAACAAAACGTCTACATTTGAGCCATTGGAAGCAAAATTGCTTTTGACAGTTGGCAAGGAATTTCAATTTCATGTTTATTTCAAGTCTTAGTTCATCTAAGTTGAGTAACTAGAACTAGGTTAGTTCCCATCCTTCCTGTGAGAAGCTACTTTTGCAAGAATGAGGCAAAAGAATGAGAAGGCTATCCCTAGAGTGTTATCCTTTATTTATTTTCAGAAGCAGAATCTGCTCCTTTGTTCCATATCTCATATGTAGATTTGGATAAACCAGCTGTGACAGTGCCATATATAGAAGTTCCAGTCTGCCCACTCCAGACCTCTTTTTCTCACCATAGTCTAGGCTTTGGCCAAGGAGTATATGTGTCAATATGTGCCATTGGCTTCAGTGACACTTTTTATTATGGTTTGCAATGTTTGGGTTATACATATGCCTTTCTGCCACATGTTGACATATGGAACTATTAATGATATTTCAAAATTGTTCACCTCTCCTCCTCACCTCTCCATATAACCTGCTCTTGTTCAGATAATTTCCTATTTTTCTGAATGTGGGTTCACTGTTTTTCTGGCGCTTTACTTAGAATAATGGTGATTTTTCTCAGCAACTTACCTGATGCTTTTTGTGTTGTGTATCTGTTATATATGTTTCCTAATTGTGACAGAAGTTTTCAATGCTTTTTTTAGTTTCCATTTTAACTTGTATTAATAAAATTCAACTCTATTTAATATCCATATTCCTAACTCTAGGGTATAAATATGAGTATCATTTGAACTTATTAATAAAATGTCCCTTTAATATTTTTTATCAAAAAAGTTATTGGACATCAAATATATGCTAGACACTGTACTCTAGGCATTGGATTTGCAAAAATGATTAAGATAATTTTGGCTCTCAAGTATCTTACAGTGAACTGGGCTGTATTATGCTTGGGTTTTTGTTTGTTTGATTTGATTTGGTTTTGGTATGGGTTTTTCTTAATGTAAAATAAGGAAATATAAGGCTTAATGCTAGAAAATATAAATTTCTCTTACAGTGAGTAGATGTACTGTTTTTCACTTTATTTAAATTCAGTCCCCCATATAATCCTCTCATGTCTAGGGAACACAGTGACCATTCTCTCCCTACGTGGTCAAGTTGACCGTGGCTTGTTAGTGCTGCGTAAGAGTATACCAAATCTCATTTACACGAGTGTGAGGAATTGTTGCTTGGTAATTGATGCTCTTCCTAGAAGAGATTACTGTATGGCTGCATCAAGGTGGATTTGAATGTCAGGCTTTCTCTTTTTCTTTCTTATACATGTACATCTGAACACCCCTTGTCATTTTAATTTACAACAGAATAATTTACCTTTCATCCAATTGCAAAGCAGTTGAAAATGGGCCATTTGAAAACCTTTTATTTTAGAGTAGGATAGTGTAACCATAATAAACTTAACACTTGTGAAACTTATTAATACTAGTTTGATTGAGCTACTGTAGCAAAGTACCAGTGACTGGGTGGCTTGAAAAACAAAAATCTATATTTTCACTGTTCTGGAGTCCAAAAGTCCAAGGTCAAGTGTTGGCAGGGTTGCTTGTTTCTCAGGGCAGTGAAGAATGGACATGTTCCGGGCCTCTCTCCTTAGTTTTTGGATGGCTGTCTTCTCCCTTTGTCTTCACATGGTCTTCCCTTTCTACCGTATATGTCTGTGTTCAAATTCCCTCTTCTTATATGATCCCAGTCATATTGGACTCACACCAATGACCTCATTTTAATATAATTATCCCTATAAAGGACTTTAGCTCCAAATGCAATCACATTCTAAGCTACTGGGGTTTAGGACTTTAACATTTGAATTTGGAAAGGGACATAATTCAGTCCAAAATATGAAATAACTCCAGGGCCCTGAGAAGATGCTAGGTACTTTCACATACATTAACTTATTTGATTGTCATAAAATTGCCACACTAGAGGGACATAGTGATGTCATTTTATAGATGAGAAGAACTGAGACTAAGAGCAAGAACTCATCAGGTCATCAACTAAAAAGTAGCAAAATCAGGATTTGAATCTAAATCCACGTGATCAACTTTATTACACTGCTTCTATGTATTTTTCTTCTCAATTACATTCTTCCATTGTAAATGTAATACTCTGAATCAGAACAGAGCCCAGGAAATTTTATTTTTATAAATGTATTTGGCTTTCTCTTTGGTTGCCAATGCTTCCACTCCCGGGCACCTATGCCAGCTTCTCTGCAGCTCTCTATCTCCTCTAACAGATCTGGGGACTTGATTAAATGCTGTTCCCAAATTGAGACCAAATGTTAACATTCTTTCTATCATTTTCATCTAATAAACACATTGTCTGGGCAGGAGGGGGTTTGAATTGTTTTGACATATTTCACTATTTGGAAATCTTTAGACAAAACTCCTTGATGTGGGAGATTGCATCTTAAATGCAGTCTTCTTTGGTTTTGAGCCAAAGGATGGAGAAAGGAGAGAACATATATGTGTAGATAAGATACAACATAATGTGAAACTTGCCTACATAGGGAGAAGAGATTAGTGATGAAGATGTACTATCTCCCAAGAATTGTTGAAACCATTTGGTCTCAAATGTAATCAGGAGAGTACCAAACAAGGACAGATATAGCACCTTTCATTACCAACCTGCTAAGTGTAGTAAATGAAACCAGTAAGTGAAATTGGAAAATTGCTCAGCCATATCCACGAATAGCGCGTGGTTGACTTCAAAACATTTTAAAATACATGCTCTTTACTGAGAAGTGAAACTTTCCTAGTAATGTAATACAAGATATGGTAGCAGAATACCAGGATTCTAATTCCGGTGTGCCACTTAAGTACCTCCATGTCTTGGACAATTTAGTTAGTCTCACTGAGCATCAGGTTCATCTGTCAAACCATATGAGGGTTGCTATGAAGGTCAAATGAGATACATGACCTTCAAACTGTATTTGCAAATTATAGAATGCTACACATATATCAGCTATTTTTTTTATTACTTTATTTTTAACCCTAATCTAACAGAACCCACAGTTATGCTGCATTTTCCAGTTTGAGTTTCCAACTTGTGAATTATCCAGACCCTTTGTTTTCTTTCCCCTTTTTACTTCTTGCATAGTGTTTAATCTTCTGAAAATGTCTTAAAACCATTGTGAACTATGGGGAAGAGCACTTTGAATTTTTATAATTTTTTTTGATATTTACAGATGCTTAGTGGAGAGGCAGTTGAAAATAGCCCAGTTAACAAAGAGCTTTCTGTGTATACCAGAAAGCAGCTGTCACCTTTTAAAGGAGCCAAGCGCTCCCAAGCAAATTACCTGTTATCTAGTTTCAAAACAGTCCTGGCAGACTCCTGGTTGATGCTGACACTTTTAATTTTTCCTGAGCACTGTTAGAATTATAGAACTTTTGGAACAGTGTTCCCGTATCTCCTTGATGGGCCAAATGATTGAACAGAACATGTGATAAAGACCTTCCCTTTATGACGAAGTGTGACAGAAAATCCTGTGTTGGCAACTTGTAAAGTGTCTGAAGACCAACTCCCTCCAGTTTGTCATCGTCCAAGCATCTATACGAAGTTCTCTTGGAGTAGAAAAGTCTTTTTGTACCGACAAATAAAATATCATGGGTGTCCCACTATCTCTCTAGCAAATACTACATTACCTCATAGTTCGTATTAAAGATGATTGCTTTTTGTTCCACATCAGAAAGAGATACTAATGGTATTTCCCCTTTTCTGGGACTAGGACAGTAAAGAGCAGGAGGGGGATGGGATTCACCGTGTGTGTGCGTGCATGTGCGTGTGCTTGTGCACATGTGTGCTCATCAAGAAAGCAAAGGAATTTAGCAGTGGCTTTGTAAATCCCTGGGGCAGAGGATGGGGTTAACTTTTATTGACCTCTGTCTGATCCTCAGCTGCTTAAGAAGCAAAGTTTGTTAAGTGTCACTAAGCCTTGCTTTCATGGTTTTGTAAATTTCTAGACTAGCTGGAGGACAATGGCTAGTTTGGGGGATAGATGATCTATGAGATTATAGGATGCTACATTCCAATTTACGATGACTCAGGCAGCTGGTGGCCATCCACTGTCAGTTTCCCTGAGGAAATTAGCTAATTGCAGTTATATATCAGGATTTTAACTAAAATCCAGCATCTGATTAACCTGAGTGAACTAATTTGGTATGCCAACATCTCTTTACTTTGCTCTCTCCTTTATGACTGCTTGAATATGATCAGGTGGATGCCAGGGAATCTATTATTCTGACAAATGCTAATCAGAGATAGGATTCTGATTTTTAATTCAAATCCATTATGCACTATTAACTTCTCTAACATTGTGTGTGCTTTTGATGGCATCGTTTGCATGATTTTTAAAATATGCATTTCTGGCTACAATTTTATGTGAGTGTTCTTTTATTTAATATCTTTTGAGAGGAAGTTTTTTTTTCCCCCTAAGTGTGTGAAAAGATTATCAATCTATTTGCAATACAGGTACAATAAAGTTGAACTCCCTATGACCATGTGATAATTGTCACCAGGGTAATATATCAGAGAAGTTAGGACCACTGGAGTCAAAATGCCTGGATTCAAGTCCTACCTCCTCCACTCCATCTATATCCAGTGTATATAATGTAACTCTTGAGAAGTTTTTAATCCCATAAGCTTTATCATCATCTTTGATGGAAATAATAGCCTTTCCCAGAGAGGATTTTGAGAAGATTCTGTTAAAATTGCGCATGTACCGGCCAGCTCTTGCCAGGTTACAATGCAGTAACAAATGATTCTGAAATACTATTGGCTTATAACTCCAGAGATTCGTTTCTCATTCACGCTCACGTCCATCATGGATTGGCTCTGCCCCTGCTCCGTATTCTCTTAATTCTCAGGCATGACTAACTGAAGGAGCAGCTTCTGATGGTCTCGCGACAGAGGGAAAATAGAGGTGGCAAAACTTCCTGCGGTTTTAACAATTTCTGCTTGGAAGCAGCACGTCACTTCCATTTGTATTTAATTCGCCAAAGTAAGCCATGTGGCCAAGTCTAGTATCGGTGAGTGGGTACAGTCATCAACCAGAACATGCGATGTATGTTGACTGGAATGTAGTAAATGCTCAATAGGCAGTAGGATTCATTTTTCAATCTTGCTGACAAAAGGTTTAGGATTCATATTATCCCTTATATGACAGAATAGACTAATGTTTATGAGTTTGTCAGATGGTTCTTTTAAGAGCAAATTTCGGTCCTGAATGCTTCCTTTCAACTCTCCAGGGAAGGTGGTCTATGGAGAACCCATAGCGGCAAGTCTGGGCACAGATGGCACTCACTACTGGAATAAAGAATGGCATCATGCAGCCCACCATGTAATGGGCCCACCCTTGCGACCAGACCCCTCAACTCCTGACTACCTCATGAATCTACTGGCTAAGTAATCATTTTGCAGATGATTGTGAAGTGTTTTGCCAAAATTAGGTGTTTTATGAGTCTCAGGTTTGAGTGTAGGTGATTTTATCTTACCATATGGACCTTCCATTGACCTCCCAGTATTCTGTTCTACTTAATCTGACAGGCCTTGGGGTTCTGTCTCTCATTTGAGACCAAAAAGTATTAGCTTAATTGTGTTATAATATACTGTCAAAGTCTCTCCTGGACACAAAGAAATCAGATCATTTTAATTGAAAGTTTATTCTCTTCTGATTTTTTTCCTTGTCCTCCCTTATTGCCTAGAGCCAGTTATCTTCATTATTCTGAATATTCTTGAATTTTTTTTCTATCCTGATATATTTAACCTGAGAATTAGATGTGCCTATTGTATAGGTACAATGGGTTATGACTCAGTTCAGAACGATTACGGGGGTGGAAAGGCAAAAATTGTATTTTTAAGCAGGTTATCAAAGGCCGTTCAAACTCTCTTCAGAGATACTACTTTCAGGGATGTTATGATCATTTTCTTGAAAATGGCACCATTCACGAACATTCTGACACTCCCCATTCACAGATACTTAAATACAAATGAACAAAGAGCTTTTCACAGTAGACTATACAGGAGTTCACTTGCCCTTTCAGCCTCTTTTCTTCTTCACACTTCTGCATCCCCAACATAATTCACCAGTCAGAGAACAGTTTCTGTCACTGATGACATCAGCATCTTCAGCAAATGCCATATCTCTGCTCGTCACAATATCGCCAGTTGGCCAGGGGCTGCCTTGGAGGACCTGCCTCTGTTCATGTGGATCAACATGGCTCATCTGCTCACAAGGAATTCTCACTTACATTACTGCCAGTGATCCTGAAATCGTTGTCATCAAGTACATATCATTATCAATTTCCAGATGGGAAACTGAGCATCAAACAACCTCTGAATCACAGTGGAACTGAGTCTGGCACTGAATCATCATGCTTCTTG
>PVKE010025308.1:0-23128 GCA_004027555.1 Craseonycteris thonglongyai | reverse complement strand
TCAATAGTTTGGTGGTTACCTGCAGAAGGGGGAGAAGGGGGAAGGGAGAGTTGTGGGGGGAGGTAGGAGTGGGCACCAGATATATGGTGGTGGAAGGAGACCTGATTCTGGGAGGTGGGCACATAATGCGATGCATGGGTGATGTGATGTGAACTTGTACTTCTGCAAACTACCTAATTGTTACCAACCAATGTCACCCCATTAAATTTAACAATAAAATATAATAATAAAACTGAAGGGAAAAAAAAGTACAATCCAAGGACTTGATACAAATTTACTAAAATGTATTCTTCCACTTTTTTGTGTGTCTAAATGTAAGAGAATAGCCACCAAAAATTAATATTTATGGCATCCACACAGAATGTATTAGGGCCATAAGGCTGGGAAATCATATATGAATGCCATTGATATAGCTAAATATTAGGGATATATTTATCAGTGTTGTACACATGAAAGCATTACTGGAATAAGAGGAGAATGAGTAGGCTTAGTAAAATAAACACAATGATGGTGGTTGTCTCTATTCATTGTTTATAAACCAAAAATAAAGAAAAAAATCTTGGAGATGCCGGGATAACTCAGTGGTTGAGTGCTTGCCTTGCAACTGTGAGGTCTGGGGTTTGATTCCCAGCCTTGGCCTGTGTAAACTCATATGCTAAGCTGCAGTGCAACTGGTAACCACTGAGGTGGTTCACCGGTGAAGGCTCTTGCCTCCCATTAGGTAGGCTCCTGGTTGAGTCCTTGCCCTGCAGCACCCACATCCACCTGTGTGGAATGAAACCATGTCACAATTAAAGATGTACAACTATGGAGACTGCTCTGGGCTCTTCTCCCATCTCCCTCTCTGTCGCCTCCCAAAAAATTATAGTCTTAAAGAGAAAAAATCTGATCTGTGAGGTAGCTAGCTCATTTTCATTCAATTAATATTTATTAGGTGCTGTGCTATGTCACAGGAATAAAAAATTGTCAGGGTCATAGATCTTGCCATCTATATAGTTGAGAGACATTTAAACCCACAAATGCCATTATTTTTCTTGGGTAACTTCTTCACGTCCTTCAATCCATATGCATTAGTTAGGACAATTCTGGTGACTAAAGAAAAACCAAAAACACTAGAAGTTCAAACACAGTAGTTTATCTCTTGTTTACCAGGTTGGGGAGGGGTAAATAAAGGGACAAGGAGAAGGTGTCTGCTCTGTTCAGGGATCTGAGGCAGGCTGATGAATCCTCTGTCACATTCATCTTGTGGCATCCAAGGTCTCCAAACAGCAGAAGGGGGTAAAAGCATAGCGGAGCTTTTGCTGGGCAGGCCTGGAAGTGGTGTGTTTCCTTCTGTTCACATTTCACCAGAACTCGGTTCCATGGCCACCCCTAACTGTAAACAGAGCTGATAATATTAACTAGCTGCATGCCTGGGGAGAGCAGGAGGACTAGAATTTGTATTCTTTTTCAGTGTCGTCACCTGCCATGAATCCAGTGTCAGGGTCCTCTGACATGCTTCTGCATCACCCTATATTTTCTCTGTCAAATCGTCATCGCTGTCTTCTTATATGGTCTCTTTACAGTGTTTTTAGACTGCAAACCCCCTCCAGGCAAAGACTGTCAGGCTTGCTCTCCACTGTATTTCTAAAGCTTAGCACAACTCCCCCATCTGTAGACACTTAATACGTATTAATGACTGTTAAATTCCCTGTTTTCTCTTCTTCATCTTCTGTGCACTCCCTGTCTCACTAGAATCCAGTTCTGTGCTCACCACTCTGTGGAAACTGCTCTCACTAATTCACTGGTAACTCTCCATCTTATTTGACCTGGCACGTGCCACTTCGTTTTGATAGTCCCCTCTGTAACATTTACTTCCGAGTTTTTCAACTTTAACTTCTCAGTTCTTTTCTGGAGTCCTTTTCTGTAAAGTTGTCTTGCAAAGGAGAGCTCTTGGGTGTTAATTGCTTACAATGTCATGGATAAAGGAAAGAATATCTTTTTAAAAGACAGGAGTCTGTGTACCCCATCAGAGGAAAACCTGGATGCTAGAGACGGGCTGTGGGGTGGTAGGGGAAAGACTGAGATTTATATTTATACATAGAGAGAGGCTTAGAGACAGTAAAGAAGAGGATAGAGACAGAGATATAGAAACAGAGAAATGGAAATAGCAAGAGAGAAACTGATGACTGATACACAAAGAGAGGAGGTGGAGAGGCATAGAGAAGATACAAAGCAGGCGGCTGAGAGACAGAGAAAAACAGAGACAGCGAGGCTGAAGATACCAGAAAGGGAAAGCGTATTTGTTGAAGAACAATTTCTGAGGAAGCAGGAAGACACTAATGGGATTAGCTTTGATAAGAGGTAATAATTCTTCATGAAAGGGCAAAATTGAGAAAAATCCCTTTTTTTTCTTTTGTTGACAGTAAACCATGTTTAATAAATTGTGTAACATTTCTTTTTCTTTTTATTGTTTTTGACAGAGAGAGAGAGAGAGAGAGAGATACAGAGACAGAGAGAGAACTGAACTGAGGGAACTCCCCAGTTCAGCACATGGGTCCGCATGGGCCAGGGCCAGGATTCAATCCTGGGTCCCCAGCGCTGCAAAGTGAGCGCTTAACCCACTGAGCCATCCCGGCTTCCCCAACATTTCTTTACTAATGTCTCATGTAGAGGTAGAAATTTGAATGGACAAAAAAGCCTTTTGACCATGCAGCTACACATGCAAAGGAAGTGAAAAAGAAATGTGAACAAATATTAGAGAAGAGCCTTAGTCACAGAGCAATATTTGTATGGCTGCTACTTCTTTATTTCTTTGCTCTTTAAGGAGAATGAAACTCATTGGTTAAAGTGTCTTATCATTGATACCTTTTCTTTTGGTAAATATGGTAACAAGTACGAAATAAAAAGACTCATCTGCCACCTCCAAATTATACAACTTATCTAGTGATGTCCACACATCTTTGCTTCTTTTATAGCTCATTATAAGTTTTTGATATCTATATTAATTTGTTTTGTCCTGAGAGCAAACATGAAGTTTCTAGATCAGAGGCAAAGTATTGTTACTTACAGTAATGACTGCATTAGTTACCCATGTCCTCCTTTCAAGGCTGTGCTGTGACAGCCAGATATCATCCTGGGTGTGAAAAGGGGTTTTGGCACTACATAGAAGAAATTATTAAGTCTAGGGTTTATATAGGAACTGCTACACAGCCGCCACCTTCTCTGGGAGATTGAAAGAGAGAAGGAGATGGAGCAGGAGAAAGAGAGAGAGAGAGAGAGAGAGAGAGATCTAATATTCTTAATATAAACAAGTTTTCTCTGGGAAGAGAAATGAAAGGTCCCTAATTTACAGTCTTTTTTAATTTAAATGTAATATTTTCATTAAATTAAATATTAAGTACACATGGTGTGGGTATGTAGACATACTTCTGTGTATATAAATCAAAACAACTCCATTATATACACCTAAACAAAAGGAACCAATAATTTGGTACTTCTTCAAAGAACTATTGCTAATTTCTGTTGTATCCACTCAAAAATATTAATAATTTAGCTTGGAACACAGTAATAGCACACATACACACAAATACAGTTAGAGTCAATGCTCTTTTCACCCTGTTCTCTAACAATCTTAGCACCTCATAATTATTTTCCTTGGTTATCAAAAAGAACATCAGAGTAGCTTAAACTTTTGCCAATATAAGAATTTTAAAAATATGAAGTATTGATATAATATTATAATATATCTTTGGAGAATTGGAAGGATGTGCATTAATGCAACTGTAAAAGAAAGCTACTCTTTACTTCTGTTTCAAATTCTGTGTCCTCATAGTGCAACAATTTGCTTTTAAGTCAAAAGCCACATCTATTTCATTCCATTCCATTGAATTTACTTATTTATTTAGTGCTTAATATGTTCAAGGCACTGTGCTAGATGTTGGAGCTACTGCCATGCGCAAAAGTGGGTATGGTTCTTACTCTCCTGCCCAATTTTTGTCTAGTAGATAGGATTCAGATACGGGGATGGATATTAAATAGGATATTCCCTAAGATACTCTCACAAAGAGAATTAAAGTACAGCTGCCTAAACACTTCTTTCCCACAAAAGTCTGAGCTGTTGTATTGTTCCAGGAGATAGGGCAATTCTGTTTCACAAAATCACCCAGCAACTCAGGAATTTTGATGATGTTCTTCTTGTCCACGTGGCCAAAGCCACTTGGGTCACAATCCAGTTTGTAGAAAGAGATAAAAAGAAAGTAGAAAGTAAGCAATCTAGCTATAAGGCTATATGACCCCCCAGACATTGAGTATTTTACATTGCCTCCCCATTCATCATCGTAAAATTAAGATTTTATTTTTATTGTTTTTGACAGAGAGAGAGAGAGATACAGAGACAGAGAGAAGGAGGAGGGGCCCAAAGCAGTCTCCCCATAGTTGCACATCATTGGTTTTTCCACATAGTTTCATTCCACAGGTGGGCGCAGGGCTGTACAGGGCAGGAACTGGGCCGGGATCTTCACCTCGGCAAGAACCTAACTGGGGGCACTTCCCAGTTCAGCATATGGGTCCACACGGGCTGGGGCCGGGGCCGGGATTCGATCCTCGGTCCCCAGGGCTGCAAGGTGAGCGCTTAACCCACTGAGCCATCCCGGCTTCCCCATCATCGTGAAATTAATTACAGGGTTACATTTGGCTGCAAGAGAAGCTGGGAGATATATTTTCTGTGGAATACCATGTGCCTATCTGGAGAGGTTCTTATAATTATGAGGAAGAGGATAGATCTTGGAAGACCATTAGTCTCTGAAATAATAAGTCTTCAGTTTCTGGGTCTCAAAACTAATCTTTAATTCCTCTTCTTGTTCATCTGACTTTGATTTGGGGGCCCTTCTTCAAATCAGTGTGGGTTTTGGTTCTTGATCTGTCTAAATTGTGTCCCAGCCAGCTGCATTATATGGATTAGAGACAATTAATCCTCAAGAAATGCCACAACATAACGTAAGTCATATGAGCAATAAATGGATTAATGTCATGTTAGTCTGATGCAACCATTCTGTCTGCCTCCTTCATTCACCTTGTTTTCCCAACATCTTTCATAATGCCTGGAACATAAGATATACCAATAAAAACCACACCAAGAAACAAAAAACAAACAAATAAACAAAAAACCAACTAAAAACAAAACACAACTGCATTGAATAAATAATGAATGAATGACATGTTGTAGTAGTGGCTCTAACTTAAGTTCTTTCTTTTTTTACTTTTGTTCTATTCTGGGTCATACTGTCATGTCACATTATCAGGGTCAGAAAATAAATCAGGCACATAGCTTTCAACATGGCTCTGGATATTTTTAGGATAAGAGTTATTGTTTGCATTTCTCTTGTTTTCTGTTCTATAATGACTATCCAAGATATGTAAGGACAATCATATACTTAACAAAATATGTGGAACTATAGAAAAGAACAGAAATATCATCTAACTGCCTATTTTACTGATAGAAAACTGCAGTCCAGACAGAGAAACGTTTGCCAATTATCCTATACATTACTCATATTACTATAGTCTTTGACATTCGATTCATTGTTCTTTTTGGCATCACATTGATCCTGTGATTCTGAACTTTTATGTCCCTGGTAGATCTCAGGCTTATCCTGAGATCAGCTTCCTCTAAATCAAGTGCACCTTCTTCTCTCTTAGTAGTTGGTCCCTTGGCCTGCAGCAACAGCATTGGATTCTCTTGGGAACTTGTTTGAAATGCTGATGATTGAGTCTCACCCCAACCCAGAAACTCAGGCCCAATCCCATTCATGTGGGTTTTAACAAGCTCTCCAGGTGGTTCTGTTGCTCAGAGGTTTCAGAGCCCCTGGCTGTACTGCACTGATAGGACAGCACACAGCAGGTATGAAGACACTGTTTTATATGATAGAGATACCCATAACCAGAGCTACCAATTAGTGAGTACCTATGATGCAACCATTCTCTGTGCTGGATACTATGTGTGCCCATTCTCATTTTATCATCACAGTAGTCTTGCGAATGGTAATTATCTGTATTTTATAAATGAGGAAACTAAGGCTTAGAGAGGTTAAATTGTCTCCCATCCCCATACCCACTAAGATTACATAATTAATGGGTTGCCAGGATAGCTCAGCAGTTGAGCACTTGCTTCATAATCGCAAGGTCTGGGGTCTGATTCATGGCCTTGGCCTGTGCAGACCTTATATGCTGAATGTGTTGCAACTAGTGACCACCTAGATGGCTCAGTGGTGAAGGTTCTTGCCTCCCATGCAGGAGGCCCCCAGTTGGATTCCTGCCCTGTGCCCCCACATTCACTTGTGTGGAATGAAACCATGTCACAACTAATGATGGACAACTATGGAGACTGCTCTGGCCCCCCCCCCTACTTCTCTCTCTTTCCCCTTTCAAACAATAAAATAAATCTTTAAAAAATGATTACATAATTAGATATTGGTTGGATGAAATTTTTAGCTTATATTGTTTTAACTCCAATGAGCATATATTTTATATGGTCACTGTATTGTAATTTGCTCATTGAGAGGTATGGAAAATAAATGTATTTGATATTTGAAACAAAACTTTCAGGACCATGAACTACTTTCAATTTTTTTTTCTAATTATAATGTATTCATTAAGATGCTGCTTTGAATTTTAACAGCCTTCTTTGGGTATTGCTGGTATATGCAGTTTTTGCCAGGAAATACAATTGTCAGCTTTCTTTAAGTAATATGTGTCCTCTGTTTTTGCTGGTTGTATAACTTGGTAAGAGGTCTGGAAGAGATGAATGTATAACTTTCAAAGTTGATGTTCCTCCCAGACAGCCTTGCTTTAGAATTATTACATGGCTTTTAAGGAATGTTCTTCATCCCATGTGTATCTGAGAGTCTACACGGCCAAAAATTTCCCAGCCTCTCCAAATTAGAGGTTCTGGGATAAATTAAAGTATCTCATAGTTCATCATTCCCAGATCCCTGGGGGACCAGTTGACCTGTTTTTCCTCACAGTTACTGATGCATTTTCTAAAGACTTTTGCTGACAAACTTTAAAAATTATTCCCTTCAATTCACGTAGTTAGTTAGCCTCATAATTTGAGTTAATGTTATCACCCATCTGAAGTTCCCTTCCTTTTGAGTGACAGCTTGTAAATTAAAATGCAAAGAACAAAGAAACCCGGATTTAAAAATGTGCCTGGGTTGGCACATTGCCATCACCATATATATCAACTGAGTAATGGACAGTAGGTTACATATAATGTCTGATTCTTGTTTTCAATGTCAATAAAGGAGCATAAAGAGTACTGAGCACAATTTTTTAGTGTCTTTATGTACTTGATTCCTGTACTTTACCCTCTTTAGTATGGCAAAGGTTATGAAAAACAAAATGGGTTTTCTCCAAAAATCTAAAAGAACTAGCAATATTTCTTTTTCTGGCCCTAAGAAGATAAAATTTCTAAAAATAGTTTTGAGTAAACAATGATATTCAGTGAAATAACTGAAAAAATAACAAGTCATTTGTATTAGTTGAATTTCTTTTTCTTTGTTTTCTTTTTCTTGTAATCTCCTACAGTTGTTAACTAAAATGGAAGGAGAAAATGAGCTTTCAGTAGTACTATTTTAGGAATGACCTATCCTTGGACTCCAAAAGAGCAGGCTTGAATACTAACTCTCTGAAAGCAGCTGAATTGCCAGCTTTAGACAGTTCGTATAGCTAGTTGGGTCCATCTGTTAATGCTTCAAGATTGTGACATAATTTAAAGTCCCCGCAAAAAAGGAGCAATGTAGATAATTTAAGTTGGATTATCTGGATCATCAAAAGAATGAAATTTATATTACCTTTTCTTAGTGTTTTGCTTGCAATATCTTCATAATTGAGTTTTTTCCCCCACGGAACAATTAAAATTCAGTTGGATGACTCATTTGTCCTTGTTCCATATCAGAAGCTGCAATGGACTTAGAACAATGAAAATTTGTTGATAAGCACGGAGACTTGGCTGACTTTATTCACTGCTAAAACTTTTTAACTTGAGGTCTGTCTTGTTCAGTTCTGGCTGCCATGACAAAATACCAAACTTGGTGGCTTAGAAACAAAAGAGAGTGATTTCTCGTAGTTCTGAAAATTGGAAGTTTGAGATAAGATTGCTTGCATAGTCAGGCTGTGCATCTGTTGAGAACCTGTTTTGGAATTCATAGATGGCTATCTTTTTACTGCCTCTTCACTTGGTGAAAGAGGAAGCAAGCTCCCTCCAGACTTTTTAAAGTTCTAGCCTCATGATCTCATCTAATTCTAGTTATCTCCCAAAGAAAGACCCCACTTCCTAAAACCATCATGTTAGGAGGTAGAGTTTCACAACATATGAATTTGGGGGGTGGCAGGGGAGGCCAAGGTCTGTGGTGGACTCATCCTTTAATAACTCCCAAGTCAAACCCTTTTATAACCCCATTCATCCTCTTGGGTGCAGACGGAACCTGTGACTTGCTTCTAGTTTATAAAGTATGGCACAGTTGATGGTATACTCTTAGTCACTTCCTTGATTAGGTTATGATATAAGACTCTATTTTATGAGACTTAGTGAGAGATTCTCCTACTAGTTTGAAGAAATAAGCCACCATGTTACAAGTGGGTCATGAGCCTGTGATTTTGAGGTAGCCTCTAGGAGCTGACAGGAACCCCTGGCTGACAACTAACAAGGAAATAGGGACCTTTATCTGATGACCACAGAGACTGAATTCTTCCAATAACCATGTGAACTCAGAAGAGAACCATGAGCTCCAGAACGTTCCATAAACTTGACCACACCTTGATTCCTGCTTTTGAGACCCTGAGCAAAAGATACAGCTAGGTTGTGCATAGACTCCTGATCCACAGAAAACTCTGAGATAATAAATGTTTGTTATTTTAAACCATTAAGTTTGGGGTAACATATTATATAGCTTGGAAAACTAATACAAGGTCATCTTATTTGCCCTCCTCAGGCTTCCTCAGTTACGGTAGGTCTTATAAGTGGATGAGATTCTTGGAAGGATGACATCTTGGAAATGTGTCATACACATGTATATTCCCATAATTGTATTTTTAGACACGTTTATATCTAATGGTTACTGAGTCATTAATATGTTAGGGCTAGAAGTATGATCACAAACTCTAATATTCAAACATAATAGATTTCAGCCTAGATTCTGCCACTTAGTGGTGTGACTTGAAGCTCCCAGAGCTTCCCTTTTCTAAATTTGCAAAATGGGTTTAATAATATCTCATGGGATTATGGGAGGTTGTATACAGATTAAATTTTATAAGTAAAATGCAAAATGCATTGTGTGACACCTAATAGATACTCAATAAATTCTGGTTCTTGCTCTTTCTCCCCAGGCTCAAAGCAGCGTGTGTGCATGTGTGCACGCATGCACGCATACACACACCCAAATGTGTGCATACACATACCCACAGACATATAAAAAACTGGTGAGAATGCTTTGATCTAGATTAAAGGTTATTCCCTATTTTGGTCTGTTCTTGACATTTCTTTCTGTCTTTCTTATTTTAAAAAAAAAAATTTTATTGTTTTTGACAGAAAGAGAGACAGAGAAGGCAAAGGGCCCAGAGAAGTCTCCATAGTTGCATGTCATTAGTTTTCTACATAGTTTCATTACACAAGTGGGGGTGAGGTGATGCAGGGCAGGAACCGGCCAGGGGCCTCCTGCATGGGAAGCACAACCTGACGAGATCTTAACTGGGGCCACATCCCATTTCAGCACATGGGTTCACATGAGCTTGGCCAGGGTTCGATCCTCATACCCTGGGGCTGTAAGATGAGTGCTAAACTCCTTGAGCCATCTTGGCATCCCCCCTTTCTGTCTTTTTAAATGTGAGTTATGCTTATTTGTTTTTCACTATACCTGTATTATATCAAAAGATTAGGTAAATTCTACAAAACATTGTTTTCTCTCATCAGCTCTACAAATATCAGAAAAGGCCAATGCCCTTGTTACCCTAGGAATAGTTAATTTGTATTTCTTACCGTATATGCTGTGACTGGTATTTTTTGCTATCATGAGGAGAGAATAGTGTTTTAAACTTCCTTTGGCCATAAAGAATAACTTTGAATGGTGTTTACATTGAACACAGAATTACCCCTACCCCCAACAAGATATGAACCTCATGCCACAATTTTCTCAAGTTACAACAGTTCAGGGGATTGGTTATCTTGTGTTACTACATATGATGCATATGCTGTACCTCTTAAGATCTTGTTCAGTGGTCAAGTCTTTCATGTTCACCATGGGCCTATAATTTTTATAACTGTAAGATACTAGCATCATATTTTGTAAACAATGTTCTTTTTGTAGGATAGTTTCAAGATTTCTTTAAGTAAATCCTGGGGATTAACTATGCTGAGCTTGAATTATATGTCTTAGTATGCTGAACTCTTTAGAACACGAGACAAGCTCTTTTTATTTTTTTTAAAGATTTATTTATTGTTTTTGACAGAGAGAGAGATTCAGAGACAGAGAGAAGGTGGAGGGCCCAGAGCAGTCTCCATAGTTGCACATCATTGTTTTTTCCACATAGTTTCATTCTACAGGTGGGCGTGGGGCTGCACAGGGCAGGAACTGGGCTAGGGTCCTACCCAGGTGACAACCGAACTGGGGGCACTCCCCAGTTCAGCATATGGGTCTGTACAGGCCGGGGCCAGGATTCTATCCTCAGTCCCTGGGGCTGCAAAGTGAGTGCTTAACCCACTGAGCCATCCCGGCTTCCCCAAGACAAGATCTTATAGAACCTGGGTCACAAATAAACTGTGTGACTTTAGATAAGTTCATTATCTTCCTTAGCCACAATTTTCTTATGTCTTAATAAAATGAGACTATTGGATCAATGATTAAAATTTTTGTAGCCAAAAATTCATAGCCTTTATATGTAGATTGCTTGCTATGTATAGAAATATATAATCCATGTATGCTCTTTCTTTTCTTCTGAAAATTATGACTAAGGACAGTGCTTTTAGCACTTTGCAAAGTATTATTGTGCATCTTGTAGGAAGCAGAGCTTGGGAGCCTGGAAAGTAATTATCAAGTCTCAAATCTCCAGTGGTCAATAGTTGTATGTATGTGTGTGTGAGTGTGTGTGCATGTGTGTTAGTTATGCCAGTTGAATAGAGAAAGAATGGGGGGATGAGGTGAAGACTAATGTCATTTTTTAAGATGTAATGACTAATCGCTCTTTTTTAAAGATTTATTTTTATTGTTTTTTGACAGAGAGAGAGAGACAGAGAGAGAGAGACAGAGAGAGAGAGACAGAGAGAGAGACAGAGAGGAGGAGGAGGGCCCAGAGCAGTCTCCATAATTGACAGCATTAGTTTTTCATATAGTTTCACTCCACAGGTGGGCATGGGGCTGCACAGGGCAGGAACTAGGTTGGGAGCCTCCTGCATAGGCCCTGGCAAGAACTGAACTGGGGGCACACCCCAGTACAGCTTATGGGTCCGCATGGGCTGGGGCAGGACTCAATCCTTGGGCTCCAGGGCTGTAAAGCAAGTGCTTAATCCGCTGAGTCATCCGAGCTTCCCCAATATCTAATTGCTCTTAATTGAAGTTTGAGTTAGACAATTTAAATCTAAAATCTACTGACAAAAGACCTTTCCTATTTAGTGGCATGAATAATTACACTTGTTAATATACACAGCAAGAGAATGGTTATTGAATGTAGAGCTAGGAATACTTAATTTGGAGAGAAGTTGGCTTTTCAAGGAGATGGAAGAAATCTTCAAATATTTGAAGACACTTGTATGTGTCAATAAATAAGTAGACTTACTCAGTTTGACTCCAGAAAACATAAAAGGATTAGTAGGAATTAGATTTTGGTTCAATTTAACAAAGAACTTCACCAGAGTCAGATGGATTTATCAATAGGTTGTTTTCCTTTGGTGATTTAAAAACAGTTTTTAAGCAAAAACTAGCTGGCTGAATACCTCTTAAAGATGTCTTATTTTACATAGAATTTTTGTTTGTGTATGAAATGTTGGATTAAATGAACTCTTAACTTTTCTCATTCTAAGTTTATGTAGTTTTTGTTACCTTAGAAAGATTACTTTTCAGTTATGTTTTTAAGCAGAGGATCTACTACTAGAAGTTGCTATGGCAGTCTTCTGTTTAGAGTTGGAATGGATTATCTCTTCAAGTTATTCACACACTGTCAGTAAGGACTGACTCTCAGCGTGAGCCACAGTGAAGATGTCTGGTTCTATGTCCGAAGTCTGAACCTAACATTCTGGCTCAGTGTGCTGGATTTATGTATGTGAATACCCACAACAATAATTTCTTAAAGTTTAAACTCTTCTGTAAACACAAAACTCTGAACACACATCTTAGTCTGTTTGGGCTGTTGTCACAAAATACTATAGACTAGGTGGCTTATAAATAACAGAAATTTATTTCTCACAGTGTGGAGGTTGGGAAGTTCAAGATCAAGGTGCCAGTAGGTTCTGTGTCTGGTGAGGGTCTGCTTTTTGGTTCATAGATGGCGCCTTCCAGGTATAACCTAACGTGGCCAAAAAGGAAAAGGATCTCCCAGGGTGTAATCAGGATCCAGCCTGGCTGAACAGAATCCCTGAGTTCGAGTGGTGGGAATTGAGACAGACCAAATAACCTGCCCACTGCCCTCAATAGGACAGCCCTGAATAGCTTTATTGCTTGCTTTATATAGCAGAAGTTAACATCATTACAAGGAATAGGGAAGAGATTAAGAGACATTGTGGGTTAAGTACAGGGTGGGTTATTCGTTAGCATAAGCAGATTTGTTATCAGGAACAAGCAGACCCTTCCCCATACATATCTTTTTAACCCCAGGCCTAGTAATCAATCAACTGGTCTGACCTTCATGCAAAGCTGCATGTACACATTATTTTCTAGATAATCACAAGGGTGGGGAGGTGAAGGGGAGGCCGAGGCCTTGCCTTGCCTTTATGCGAAGCTACTAAACATATATTTCTATATCTAATCACTCAACTACCCCTCCGAAGGAGATGAAAGGGGGGGGGCTGAGGCTTTGCCATCAAAGCCCCGGACCGGTCCCTCCCGTTAGGCCCAGGGGACCAAGGCTTTGCCAATCGAGGTCCCCCAAAACTTTTCCGTTCAGGCTCCACGCTGGCTTCCCACACCAGGGCTCTCTTTTATAATACGACTAATGCAGTTTATGAAAGAACCTGCCTACATGGCCTAATCACCTTTCAAAGGCCCTTCTTCCAAATATCATCACATTGGGCATTAGGATACTTTTTAATTTCATTTTATTTTTTGCATTAGGATTTCAACCTATGAATTGGGAGTAGGGTCACTAACATTTAGACAGTTTTTCTTGAAGAAAGATCAAATAGTTTGTTCTAGCTATTGGTTGTATTCTGTAGACTCTTTTAGCTATAAGCATGTGAAAGTTTGTATTATGGACAAGGCACATCTAGGGTTTGCTAGTCCTTAAATTTATAAAATTTGGGGGGACTTCTTTAAGAAAAATCACAAACATAAAATTAAGAATGAAAACAAATTATTTATTTAGAATAAAAATAAATTGTATGTGGGAGGGTAAGGATAAACAGATAGCACAGAGGATTTTTAGGGCAGTGATGGGTACATGTTATTATATATTTGTCCAACTCATAGGATGTGCAACGCCAAGAATGAACTGTAATTTAAATTGTGGGCTTCAGGAAGTAGTGATACCGTATGTCAATGTAGATTCATTAATTGTAACAGATGTACCACTCTAGTAGGGAATGTTGATAATGGGGGAGGAAGAAGGTATATTTATGATAAATCTCTGTACCTTCCCTTCAATTTTGCTGTGAACCTAAAACTGCTTTAAAATGTAGAATTATACACCTGGAACATATATAACTTTACTAACCAATGTCACCCCAATAAATTTAATAACAATAAATAAATATAAATAAATAAATAAAATAAAATAAAATACATTCCAAAATATAGTCAATATAAAAGTCAATTCTTTGAAAGGAAATTACAACATGTTGCAAATTGACATACACACACACACAAAGACTGACAAATACCACAGAATCATAAAATCCAGAAAAATAGTATTTTTTTACTTAAACAATATAACTGCTTTTGCAATATTTTTGGCTGTGTACTCTTTGAAGATATCTTCACATGACAATGATTTTGTAATATCATAACTAAAATAGAAATAAAATTGTCTTTCTCCTATAATGGTTGGTTGAAATGTATCTTTTATTTTTGATAGTTTAGATTACAGGGGTCTCCAAACTTTTCAGCCCGGGCCGCATTAACTATCAAACAGCAGTTTGGGGCCGACTACACACTCGAGGTCGAAAATAAAAAGAATTAAAACATAGATGTTGTTTTAAATTATTTATTTAATATTATTTTATTCAGATAAAAAGGTCTCCACGGGCCCGATGAGAGGTCCCTTGTGGGCCGCATCTGGCCCGCGGGCCGTAGTTTGGAGACCCCTGATTTTTCAGCTTTACTATTCATTACTGAAAGTGTAATATATATGTTTAAAAATTTACTTTTATTGTTTTTTGACAGAGAGACAGACAGAGAGAGACAGAGAGAAGGAGGAGGGCCCAGAGAAGTCTCCATAATTGACAGCATTAGTTTTCCATGTAGTTTCACTCCACAGGTGGGCACAGGGCTGCGCAGGGCAGGAACTGGGCCGGGAGGCTCCCGCATAGGCCCCGGCAAGAACTGAACTGGGGGCACAGCCCAGTTCAGCATATGGGTCCGCATGGGCAGGGCCTGAGATTCGATCCTTGGGCTCCAGGGCTGCAAAGCGAGTGCTTAACCCGCAGAACCATCCCAGCTTCCCCGTAATATATATGTTTAGAATTGTCAAATTTGAAAAAAAACTCTCTAGTTTCTTTTCTTTTATTTTTTAAAGATTTATTTTTTATTGTTTTTGACAGAGAGAGGGAGATACAGAGACAGAGACAGAGAGAAGGGGGAGGGCCCAGAACAGTCTCCATAGTTGCACATCATTGGTTTTTCCACATAGTTTCATTCCACAGGTGGGCGCAGGGCTGCACAGGGCAGGAACCGGGCCGGGGTTTCATTCCGGTGAGAATCGACCTGGGGGCACTTCTCAGTTCAGCATATGGGTCCACGTGGCCAGGCTAGGGCCGGGATTCGATCCTCAGTCCCCAGGGTTGCAAAGTGAGCGCTTAACCCACTAAGCCATCCCGGCTTCCCTAGTTTCTTTTATATATGAGTTGTATTAGTTGAAAAATGTGTTCACAGACTAACTTCTGACTTTTTATATTTCAAACCTTGTTTCTCTCCCATTACCTACTTGCCAACATACTTCCAGTGTCAGGCAGTGTTCACATTGTGATAGAACTTCTGGCTTTGCCACTTCCTGTCACAAAATTGGGCACCAGATGAGTGAACTCAGTATTAGCTAGGAAAAGTTGCAATAACTTAATATTTATTTATTTATTTATTTTATTTTTGACAGGGAGAGAGATACAGAGACAGAGAGAGAACTAAACTGGGGGAGCACCCAGTTCAGCACATGGTTCCACACGGGCCAGGGCCAGGATTCGATCCCCGGTCCCCAGGGCTGCAAAGTGAGCGCCTAACCCACTGAGCCATACCGGCTTCCCCAAGTTGCAATAACTTAAATATGAAGGGGAAGACCCCTCCCAAACCAGATTTATCTTCTGGAGGGTGGGCCCCTTGTGAATGTTCTAGGAACCTCTCTGCATCAGTGTACCTACCAGCTGGCGTTGTTGTGAGAGGTTACGTTAGGCTTCGGGGAATTTTGTTTGGGGACTCTTTCAACGTGTTTGCCCATTCCACAATGGGTGATTTACACAAACAACGTGTGGCATGACAATACACCTGCCCACACCGTGCTGAGTATTTCATAGTGTTTGGCCCAAAGTGGCATGACTCCCATGCCCCACCCCCCTATTCACCCACTCTCACCCAAATGACTTTTTTTTTGGTTTGTTTCCCTGTATAAAAAAGTGCTCAAAGGTAAACGTTTTTGCCGATGTGAAAGAGGTGAAACAAAAAATTCAGAAGCACTAAAAGGTGTCAGAATTGATGAGTTCAAAAACTGTTTTGAGCAATGGAAAAAGCATCTTTTATAGGTCTATTGCATCAAACAAAGGGTACTTTGAAGGTGACTGAGGTTTAAACATCTAAGAATGAATACACATTTTTTTATAAATCAATTCTGGGTTTTTATGGATCTTCCCTCATACACAAATGACTGTGAAACATATAATAACCCACTAAAACCAAATAAATATATTTCTAACTTAATTTACCCTTAGTCACATCCTCAAAATGTCTGTAGCCACGCCATTTCTACCAGACATAAAGGGAAGTTAATGGAAAGGTACCTGGAATATAAAAAGACAGTGGTCTTAACCCTAGAAAATTTAAGTGTACACAGCATAAGACTTGTTTTTTTAAACCTTACATTGTTTGTGTTAAAGGAATTGGAGTTGAAATAAATCAGAAATAGTAGAGGCAAATTTCTCTGAACTACATGACAAAATTAACCAGTTTGACGTACTCTTAAAAATATGTTTGGATGATTATCATAGTCAACCTGTAGTTTTAAAGGTCATATTAGCTGTGAATCTTCAATAAAGTAAATATTGTATTTGTTTAAATATAGTTCCCATTACAGAAGAAAAGTGTGTTCTTTTTTTGCTTTTCTTTTCAGCAATCAATAAAGGGCAATGTAAAGTCATTACAAGAATAATTTCTATAGGGGGAAGCTGGAATGGCTCAGTTGGTTAAGCGCTCACCTTGTAGCACTGGGGACCCAGGATTGAATCTCAGCCCTGGCCCGTGCAGACCCATGTGCTGAACTGGGGAGTGCCCCCAGTTCAGTTCTCTCTCTGTCTCTGTATCTCTCTCTCTCTCTCTCTCTCTCTCTCTCTGTCAAAAACAATATATATATAAAAAAAGAATAATTACTATAATATTCAGTATTTTAACTCAACATGCATAAGCAATAAAATCACTGAAGATTATATCTGAGTTTTATCTGAATCTGAAGAATTACTTAAATTGCTCATTAGCTCATTATTTGAGACTTTTATAGACTAGAATAGTATCTTCTCACTAGAGGCAGAATAGTGAAGTTAAGTTCTAGGATGATATTATATTGAATTTATATTTGATAAACCTTTTTCTGATCTGCTACACTTTGATTTATATCATGACTCTTACCAGTTATTATTGGCAGTGTTTTTTCCAAGTTAGTTATTCAAAGTTGTATTCTATAATTTAAATGTGGTATTCTGATAGTCAATGTCAACATTTATGTAAAATAGTATTTGTATTGTCTCATAAAAAACGTGACTTAAAAATACTTAGTGGTAAGTAGAATACTTTTTAACATTAACATTTTACATTAGGTCAGCCCTATAAACAGGATTTATGCTGAAACAATTGACTAATCAATTGCATTTTTTGGCACAATATCTTATCAGTAATTTGATTGTAAACTTGTGGGACCACTCTTTTTTTCCCCCATTTTCTACTTTGAAACTGTAATAAAGCTATAGTTTATGATAGAAACTAGAGAAAAATTATAGTTTTGTTTTAAAAATATAGTGACTAGTAAAGATGCTAAGATAAATCTGCAGCTAAGTAAGTATTTTCCTAACTGTGGTTTACAAAAATAATATATTAATCTTTAAACATGCAGTTTGGGTTTTATTAAATTTTCAAATACCTGCCACATTTTACAGTGATAATTTTTCATGTTTATTATTTTCTACATTTCTCCTTGACTCTTAAGACTTTCTGTATGCCGGTTAGCTAGATATTTAAATGAAAGAATAAAAAATAACCATAGATCTTGTTTATATGTGTTTTCAGTTATCAAAATGAAGCTAAATTTACTATCTGAATTGAAATTTTTGTTTATAAAAGGACCGATGCATTTGATTTGATATTGGTACCTTATTTTCAATGATTCTCCAGTCCCACGAGGACCTGCAATCTATAGTTGATCATCATTTCTCTGTTCCTGACTACCTTCATATGCTCATTTTTCTCCTTACACAGTTCAGATGTTCTGCCTTATATTATAATCTGTCTCCTATTTAAACTCTCAAGTCTTCTGCTTTCTTCTTTCCTGGAAAAATTCAAAAGCTGGTTAAATCTAACCCTTCGGCACTAGATAGATAAACACGACTGGAGAAAAACATGTAGTTGTATTGACTGTGCCTAAATTTAAGACTAACAAAATTAATTCGGTCTTTATTACTGCCCAGGATCTCTAGATCATTTACATTTCTACAATTTTAGTGACAATTTTATTCCCTCACTCTTCCCTCAGAACTCTTAATAACTTATGTCTCATTCTCTTTCTCTCTCAGCTGATGATCTTGTTTTCTATTTCACTGCAAAATCAAAGCCAACAGAAATGAACTTCCACAAGCCCCCAACACACCCCCTCTGCCATATCTACCTACATACTGGCATCTGAAGCCATTTAATATACTTGCCCTGATGATGCCGTGCCTAGTGTTTTATCTTATAGAAACTAATCCCTCTACTTGCAACTAGATTCCACTCCATTTTATCACTTCTGGCAATTATCTTTTTTGCCATCCTCCATATTTCCTTAAAATTAGATCTTTCCAATCTCATTTTGTATTTTCTCCTATCATTTTTTTTGACAGAGAGAGAGAGCTACAAAGACAGAGAGAACTGAACTGGGGGAACTCCCCAGTTCAGCATATGGGTCTGCATGGGCCGGGGCCGGGATTCGATCCTTGGTCCCCAGCGCTGCAAAGTGAGCGCTTAACCCACTGAGCCATCCCGTCTTCCCCTCTCCTATCATTTTTGACCATATATTTTTTGTTGGTATTTTATTCCTCTCTCCTGTATTCCCCAATATGTTAAAGTTCTTTGAGTACAAAAAACTTAACTTGTACATTTTTGCATCTATCACAATGAATATTAGCAAGTTTTTGCTTAAATTTATAACATATAATATCTATAAACGTGTAAATGAACTTTCTTCTAGAAGCCTTTTTTTTTTTAATAAAAATATCCAATAAGTAAAAATAGATACATGGTAGAAGGTCAGTAAATTTTTGTTGAATGAATAAGAGATAACCATGCAACAGTCTTAAAATAAATTTGATTTTCATAAAGGAGTATTAGTTCAAATTAAAAAGAAGTGGGGATGCTGGGATGGCTCAGCAGGTGGAGCACTTATCTTGCAGCCCCAGGGCCCAAGGATCAAATCTCGGCCCTGGCTCTTGTGGACCCATATGCTGAACTGGGGTGTGCCCCAGTTCAGTTCTCACCAGGGTGAGCTCCATGTGGGAGGCCCCTGACCCAGTTCCAGCCCTGAGCAGCCCCGCGACCACCTGTGGAATGAAACTGTGTAGAAAACTGATGACATGCAACTATGGAGACTGCTCTGGACACTCCCCCTTCTCTCTGTCTCTCTCTCTCTGTCAAAAGCAATAAAAATTAATCTTAAAAAAAATTAAAAAGAAGTGCCACAATAGAATTTCATTCCTTTATGATGCTCAGCCAAAAGACAAAGAAGGGTATTATCTTTATAATCCCAGATGACACAGAATAGCTGTTCAAATGATTTCACTTGCATATTAGTATATCTCAGAATAAGATGATTTAAAAATACATGTGTGCATATATGTCTGCATATGCACACACACACACAAATGCATGCATACACAATGCTTTCATTTTTATTAATGACATAGAAAGAATCTTTGTGAGAAGAGGATTTTTATTGTTAAAGAGAATCTTGTACATCCTGACCTCTTTCTAAACTCAGGTTGCATCACAAAGAGAACATAGATAAATCTATTTTCCATTTTGGTGCTTAGGAGTGCTGTTGGCTGCCTTGTGTTCCTAAACTAAGCACACATAAAACCACAAAATCAGGATTGTGTGGGAGGGCTGTTAAAACCAGCTGGTCAGAAAAACCATCTGGGGTCAGTAAACAGGTTGTTAATGACACCAATCAGCAGGAGGAAGGTGAAAACTGCAAGGGATGTTCATGTATTTATGAGTAAAATCAATACTCATATTTAATTGGTATGGTACTTTTCGTTATTGTTAAATTTATTGGGGTGACATTGGTTGTTAACAATTATATAATTTCTAAGTTACAATACTACACATTACATTGTCTATGCATTGCACTATGTGCTCACAACCCGGAGTCAGGTACTTTTTTGATACTTGTACAAAATATCCCATTGTGTAGTCTCAAAGTGACAGTTTTCTTAATCACAGTTTAAAATTCTTAGGGACATGGGTTATATGAGAATACTATATAGAGCAAACCTTGTCTGAACTATCTTATTTGTTTAAAACTAATAAAGAACAACTAACAACTATATAATATACTAGCTATTTATCTGGTTTTACCATGTTTCTCAAATAAATTGGCCTTATCAAAAACAATTTCATGATTTTTCTATGCCTTTGATTTATAGTATTTTCTGGAGCACAATTTGTTTCTTTTATAAATACAAGGAAAACTTTAATAGGAGAGAATTAGACCCCCCAAATACTCATGTATTCATTTTTGTAAGTTATTTAACCTTTCTTTGCCTCAGTTTTCTTGTCTCTAGTTTATGAAATTTCTATAAAAATACAGCAAGTTAAAGTTAATATATGTCAAAAAAATAAATGCAAATTGTAGTTATTATGAAGTGATATTTTATCAACTCTCTCAATTATGTAAATATTATTTAAGTGTTGATTGAATGTATAAATGAATAGAAGAATAACTAGAAAATTACAATCAGAAAGACTGCAATCTTAGTGGACTGGCTTGCAAATAAGTGTAGTTCTTGCTTTAATAAAGGGATAAAATAATGTAGAAAATTCAAGTAAGTTCTAGAAAAATTGAAGAAAAATTAAAGGATCTCACAGTTTCACAGTTAGATGAGAGCAATTACATCTTAGTTTTTCAAATGTAATATATATAATAGAAATGTTTTACCTTTTATTTAAAACTTATGGAAAAATTGCAAGAATAGTAAAAATAACTATAACAAAATTACAACAATACTATTTCATGTGGTTTTAGTCAAATCAAGTGAGTTAGTATATTTTAAGTATTAAGAATTATAGAAGCAAATGAGTGCGAGAAAATGTGCTTAACACTAATAAATGCTGGTTATTATTATGAAGCTTTGGTTTTCCACCTGAACAATGGGGATAATAAAAATGTCTGTCTTATTAGATTACTGCATTCATCAAATTTAGAGACCCAAGCATTTTTCCAGCTTAAGTCAATGATAGCCTGTGCTGTGTAAATACAAAACTTCTTACCAGAAGAAATCCAATCTTGGTTTCTACAATGACTTGAGTAACACTACAGTAAAATCAAAATGACCTATGTGTAGTACTTTCTGACCTGTAGTGACAATTATATGAACTCTTCCCATTTTGGGTTTGCCTAAGCTTCCCATCAATTGCTATCAATGTGAGGGTAAATCTATTTGATCTTTGTTGAAGCGAATCTGATAGATCATTTGGTGTAAGAAAAAGAGTTACTGGTGGAAGATAATAAAGCCACATTATTGAGGTATAAAAATGTTTATAAAATTTTGGCTAATTTAGGTAATTCTTAGGGCTGCAAATATCATTTCCAGCTTCATATACAATTAGAGGTGCAAGATCTGCTGCATCTGAGAGCCTGGCATCTGAGCCCCACATGCTGCCTGCTTCAACTGTGTTGTCCATCAAGTGCGAATTGGTTTTCACCAGAATCTATACAACTAGGCTTGAGCATATAGGTTAGTTTGTTGCATAAGTGCAATAACTTTTCCTGATACTGAGCTCTGAGTTTTGCTACCTTCATCCACAATTAGACCCTGCCTTTTACTTAGAAAAAGATCCAGGTGACGTCCTTAGTTTACTGCTACATCTGACCATGAGTTACTGCTTGTCAAATATTGTATTCCCACCAAAATACATTTTGATGCAAGAAATTTATTAGGGAGTGTTCTTGGGGTTCACATCTGTGAAAAGGAAGGAATATAAAGCAGAGGCAGAAGTTCAGCTGTAATGTAATCTCAATAGAAGCCCTAGCTGACCCTCCTGAGATTTCCAAAGATACAAGAAGCCTTACCGGCAGTCCTGAGCTGGGGTGAGGTGACTAGGATTTTATAGTTTCATGTTGTTCCATCACTGCATGAAGGCTGCGTGTAAGGAGGGCTGAGCTTGAATCTAAAGGGGACTAAGAGCTGAGGGGCTATCTGCCAACAGTACTCCCAGCAGCTGGGATAATACGACCTTTATTCCTGAAGGGGAATCTCAGCAGGGTGTTACAGCACCTACAGTTCCCTTTGAAATGGACTAATGCACCTCTGTAATTGGCTTTTTAAAAATGTGCTTAGAGCAAATTTACAGAAAATCAGAAGCCAAAAGCACCTAAAGCTTACAAAAGTTATAATGTATCCTTGAAACCTGGGTATGCCTACATGCAGACTTTGTGTTATGTAGTATAATTTATATCTTTATTACTTAAGTCACTATTTGAGTTTGATTATTTGTAATAAAAAGAACTCCTAACAAAATATAACCAAATGAATACCACCAAGCAAATCAAAGACCAAAATAATCATAAAAAAAAGAAAGAAAAAAAAAGAACTGTTGACTTTTGAGGGGGTGACTAGGAAGTATCTATACTGTGGAGGTGATATTTGAGCTGAAACCTGAGTCATAGTATGGGGACTGGCAAGTTGGGGAGTTTAAAGAGCATTCCTGGCAGAAAGAGGAACAATTGCAAAAGCCCATAAAAGAGATGAGTTTGGGAGAATCAACAACATGGTTCTCAGTGGTGCAATACAGATTGTGACAACATCTCTAGGGATTGTAATATTTGGGCATGGAAATCAGCTATATGAGGGCACTGGGTAGAGATTTTTTGATAGCTTTTTTTTAATTGTTAAATTTATTGGGGTGACATTGGTCGGCAATGTAGTTTCCAGTTGTACAACTCTACATTATATCATCTATGCATTGCATTATGTGCTCACCACCCAGAATCAGCTCCCCTTCCATCACCATATATCCGGTGTCCACTCCCAACTACCCCCCCCCCCCCCCCCCCCCCCCCCCCC
>PVKE010025307.1:0-23141 GCA_004027555.1 Craseonycteris thonglongyai | reverse complement strand
AAAAAAAAAAAAAAAAAAAAAAAAAAAAAAAAAAAAAAAAAAAAAAAAAAAAAGGAAAGAATGGCAACAGAACAAGCCCAGCCCTGGAAGTGTAGCCAAAGAAGATAAGCAGATAGCTGGCAGTGAGAGGGCTCAGCTCTAGGATTGCTGGGCTGGAAGACAAGAGACGGCCCCTCTACTTCTGTGGAAGTTTGAGGTCCACCTTAAGGACTAAACATCAGCTGCCATTGCTTCCCAGAGGACAGTGAGTGGAGGAAGGGCAGAGATGGCCCTCTTCTTTCCTCTTGGGCCTCTTTGGACTTCGCTTTCTGCTGCCTTGGAGATCTGCATAGAGCATCCTTCTGCAGCCTCCAGTCTTCAAAGGATAGTATTGTTAAAAGGGAGAAGGGCTCCCGGTGCAATCTAGGACAGGTTTGGGGGTGGCAGCAGGGTTACTTCCCTTTACATGATATATGTAGCTCTGAAATAAAAGCTTCTCTTCTTTCTTCCACCCAAACTCTGCCATCTTGGGTAATGGGTGCCCTTATAATAAACGCTTAGTCTATGACCCAACTCCTTTGTCAGTCTATTGGCTGAACAACGCAGACAGCATGAGCCTGGACCCTGTTTTCTTCCTGTAACATTGTTGCTTTTATTGCTTGTGCTTTTATGTCATATCCAAGACATCATTTCCAAAAGAAATATCATGAAGTTGTTTCCTTGTGTTTTCTTAGAAGTTTCACAGTTTCAGAACTTAGGTTTAAATCTTTAATTATTTGATTTGTTTTTTATGTGTGTATACTGTAAGATAAATGTCCAGTTTTATTATCTGCGACTGTCTGGTTTACCCAGCAGCATTTATTGAGGAGACTGTCCTTTCTCTGTTGTGTGTTCTTGGCACTCTTGTACAAGATAAGTTGACTCCGTATTCTTTTGTTTACTTCTGGGCTCTCTATTCTGTTTTTCTATTCAATTGGTCCATATATGTCTGTCTGTAAACCAGCACCACACTGTTCTAATTATGATAGCTTGGTAATTTGTTTTGTAATCACAAAATGTTTGTCCTCCAGCACTGCTCTTTTCCAAAATTGTTCTGTTCAGGGGCCTTAGTAGTTCTACATGAATTTTAAGATTTCTTTAAATTTCTATTAAAAAATTTCTATGTGCTTTTCATAGTGATTTATTTGTCTATATAGATAACTTTTAGGTAATATACACATTATAACAATATTTGTTCTTCCAATCTACAAATATAAGACATCTTTTTATTCATTTGTGTCCTTTTAAATTTATTTATTGTGGCTTGTACTTTCATGTACAGATCTTTCACCTCCTTAGTTGAATTTAATTCTAAGTATTTCATTCTTTTTAGTGTTTTTATACATGGAATTATTTTCTTAATTTTCTTTTCAGATTGATCATTGATGGTGTATCTGATCACAACTCATTTTTAATGTTGAATTGGTATGCTGCAACTTCACTGAATTAGTTTATTAGTTGTAATAGTTACTTTTTTTGTGAAGATCTTGAGTTATTTTTAACATAGAGGATTATATCATCTGGTAACAAATAATTTTATTTATTCCTATCTGATTTGGATGATTTGTACTTTGTCTTTTTTTTTAATTTTATTTTTTAATTGAGCCTTGAGAGTTTATATAACCTAGATGCTAGTCTTTTGTCATCTGTGTGGTTTACAAACACTTTCTCCTGCAAATAGCTTTTATTTTCATTTCCTTTACAGTATCGTTTGTGGAACATATAACTTAAAGTTAAATTTTTGTTGTTGTTGTTGTTATTTTTGATATGACAGGTAATTTTTAGTTGAAACCTGGACAGTTTCACATTATGTTATGGGTCGTTGGATCTAATGGAACACTCCTTTATCTGGCTTTTTCTGACACTTCCTTTGCTAGGAAAAGGTCAGACACTCTCTCCTTAATGCCAAATGGAAATATCAGCCCAAATTGGGGAGGTTCCTCATTACTACTGGGCTGAGACGGGCATTCCGGATCCATATGTCGTGTCCACACCATGTGGTAAAGTACTGTTGTGTGCTATTGAAAGTCCTGACTCTCCCATCTCTTGACACCATCTATCGGGGAGTGAAAATGGTACCCCATTACTTCAGAATAGACATGGAAGTTCAGGCTCTGCATATTGTCAACACAGATAGTATGAAGGCTAAGGTAACTTTTACTACCAGGAAGAATTGAAAATCCTTCCTGATACTACTATGGCGGTACTGGGATGCATCTCTAAAGACTCTTAAGTTTGTGGAAACCCAAGCTTCATCCATTGTCTTTGCTGTTGTGAATGGGGGTGGGGATTTATTATTTTCTGAAGTATTTGCCTTGAATAGAACTGCTTTCTTTTTATTAATAAGTTGGGTTCATTTTGACTGTGCTTACTGGTGTTTTGAGTTTTCCAGTGTCATCAGCTCCAAGTCTTTGATACATGAGTCAATAAAACAAATAAGCAAACAAACAAACAAATCAAAAGTGAGCCCTGCACCTAAAATAAAAAACAAGAGTAAACCACGATCATGCCAATATGTTGTTCTTTGGTTTCCAAGTTTTCTAGCTTCTCTGTCTTCTCTCCCTGTAAGAGTATTCTTCAGTTGTTTTTATATATAATGTCCAGCATTTTTAGTTTTACTTAGAAGAAGGTGTAGGTAAAAGTATATCAACTTAACCCTTTTAGAAATGGAACTTAAATTTTATATTTTAAGACACATTTTGAAAAACACATTTTTATTTTTTATGCTACTTTTAGGAACATTTATAACAGTTTCAACTGAAATTAAATAAACCATCTTTAGAACACTTTTCTTCTATTGAGAATAATTAAAAATGAAGGGCATATATTGCTTTGTCATTCTGGTGAAAAGAGGTGGTCATATATTTAAGGTACATTATTTTAAAGTGTTTGCTTTGAAACAGGAGTGGAGATTAAGACATATAGAGAATTTCCATTAGACCATGCCTTAGGCCGCTCTGTTTGAATAATCAGCTCATTCATCTGAATTATTTACAACAGTACCTTAGTAAGCACTTCAAAATTTTAATGTTTAGACGCAAAACATTGTAGAACATAAGTCAATCTGAATATTTGATTACAATTATTTTTAATGTTGCCTTAATATTTGTCCAAATTTATGAAGACATACAATTGACACATGAATATATTTAAATATGAGAGAAAACACTATTAAAATATGTTAAAATGTAAAACTTTTGTTTATTGAATTGCAGTTATAATATGAAATATAAAATACCTTCAGAAGATTTCATTTTACAAAGATGTTCATTTGGCTACATGGCTCTTTCTTTCTTCTGTTTTACCATAGTCTAGTGAAAGGTATATGAGGAAATAAAAATACTTGATTCAGTTTTTGGAGTATTAGCTCTCTCCTTCAAGAAAAGATAAAAGGAGACATGTTCCTTTTTAACTAAACTTTTTGAGCTAATTATAGATTCATATGCAGTTGTAAGTGATGATACAGGGAAATCCCATATATACTTTATCCAAAATTCTCTAAGGAGACATTTTGCAAAACTAAGGGACAATATCATAGGATATTGACATTAATATAGTCAAGGAACAGAACACTTTCATCACCACCTGAATTTCTCATATTGCCCTTTTATAGCCATATCTTCATCCTTCTTACCTACCTTCTCCTTAAATTCTAGCAACTAGTAACTTGTTATCTATTTTCATAATTTTGTCATTGAGAGTGCTATATAAATGGAATTGTGCTGCTCGTGATCTTTTGATATTCATACGCATAATTCTCACAGATGCTAAATGGTTTTAGTATGTTTTAATAGTATTTATTTTTTCATTTTCTTATTGCGGAATGGCATTCCATGAGTTTGTTTGACCTTTCACATGTGGAAGAACATCTTAGTTGTTTCCAGGCTTTGGTTATTATGAGTAAAGTTGCCACTAACATTAATGTATGAATTTTTATATGAAAATGCATTTTTATTTCTTTGCAGTAAATCCTCAGCAGAGCAATTACTGGGTCATATAACTGCATGTTTACGTATCACCACTCACCTTTCAGAATGGCTGAAATAGGGGAAGCTAGGATTGCTCAGCAGGTTATTGGCCCCCAGCTAGAGGGGCTGTGCCTCTTGTGCAGGAGGCCCCATAGCCTGGTTCCCCCAGCATGGCCCCCGCCCACTTGTGTGGAATGAAACCACGTTGAAAGATGATGATGTGCCACTATGGAGACTTCTCTCTTCTCTGGGCTATCCCCCTTCTCGCTCTCTCTGTCAAAAAACAATAAAGTAAATCTTTAAAAAAAAGAAGAATCACCAAAATAAAAAGAAATACTAACAACACCAGACGCTGATGAGGATGTAAAGAAACAAAATCACTCATACATTGCTGATAAGAAAGTAAACTCACACAGGTAGCCACTTTGGAAAAATATTTGGAAATTCCATCAAAACCTCAAATCAAATTTAAGTTAACCTATTGGGATCTCAGGAAAGATTCTCAGGTTTCTGGAATTTTGGAATTAAAATAAGTCATTTAGAGAAGATTTTCTACAATTTTTAATATTATTTAGTCCTACCAGTAAAAGTTTTGCATGCCCCTAGAATTCAGGGGTCTCCAAACTACGACCTGCGGGCCGGATGCGGCACGCAAAGCCCTCTCATCTGGCACGTGGAGACCTTTTTATCTGAATAAAATAATATTAAATAAATAATTAAAAACAACATCTATGTATTGATTCATTTTTATTTGGACCTCAAGTGTGTAGTCAGACCCCAAACTGCTGTTTGATAGTTAATGCAGCCCGTGGGCTGAAAAGTTTGGAGACCCCATCCAGATATATATATATATTTACACAGAAAATTTGTATATACCTTATGGTTCTAATATAAAAATGTACATAGAAACATATGTACAAAAATACACTTAAATGCATAAATTATACATTAAATATAGAAAATTTAAGTTAAGGTTTTCTTTGTTTGTTTGCCATAATCCATTGGCTCACCCAACATAGTTCTTAGTGCTCTTTCCAGATGTGGAAATAGATAACTGAGAGTCATATAGCATGGGAGCTCAAGCAGAGAATCTATGCATGATAATAAGGGAAGTCTAAGACACACACAACTAGGTACTCCCCTATTAGTCTTTACTCAGTTGCCTTTTATGATGATATTAGAGTGTGAGCATTGATACTAAAAGGTAGAAGTTGATTCTCTTATGAAATTTGGAGAAATCACAAATCTGCACAAATATGAGACTTCAGCAGCTGCAACAGGCAGTCAACCAACCATATAATTTATGAAGTGGCTCCTGCTATTTTGTAGTGACATGAGCAGAAATTTATTGTAGGTCCAATAAACCTAAAGAAAATATTAGACCTATTTTAAGGCTAGTTTCCTGTCCTAAATGATTTTCTGATGTATTAACTTCAGAGAAAAATTAGTCACCTCTTATGAAGCCTATAAATTTATAGCTATTCAACTTAATACATATTGATTTTATTTTTAAGAAAACAGATTAAGAATTAGATTAGGTGAGTTGGAGTACTTTCATGCCAGAAAGAGATATGGGATGATATTTTCAAGTGGAAAAAAATATTCCTAGTAGAAGAGAAGTTGGTAAGGAAGTTTGGAGGCAGTACCCCGGCAGTCATGTTACTGGGAAAGTTGGTTGGGGTCCCAGGCAGCCCTGTGGCAGTCCTAAAGAGGATATTGGGTTAAATAAAATGTGTGACGATAGAAGATTGATTATAAATTTCTTTCTTGTGACAAGTAGGAATTGTTAACTTGATTATTTAAAATTAAACAAGGCAGGTAAGCAAAAATCAACCAAACGAAGTGCAGACTGTTGCCCCTATGTTTAGATTGTTCACCTGGGCTTTTGCTAAACCGGCCAGCATGAAGGACTTACCGGTATAACTTGAGACAGTTTTTATGTCAAACACACAGGCACCTATAAAATCTTCAACTTCTTTATTTTGCAGGAAGATACCTAAGTGCCTTTGCTCAATAAACATTGTGTTTTAATATTTTCATGGGATCATAATGAGTAGAAAAAATTTGAAATGGCTGTAGCTTTTTTCATGAAGATTTCCAAGCATATTAGAAGAAGGAAAAATAAGTTTCATAATTGAGTTAACAAAGCCCAAAGGAATGTGCCTATTTTTTCATAAATTTGAAGTAAAAAATCAGTAACAGAGATTCCTACCCTGGTTAGGAAAGCTCTAATCAAAATCATCCCTGAGGCCATCCCTGGAGTAGAATTCGGAAAACCATTGTCTTGTTTTCCACCATGAATATGGCATTCTTATCAAAATTACTTAGGGTTTCACATTCTTCTAGCATTGTTAGAGAAATCAAAGCATTTCCTAACGTACTAAAAATCTCCAAAGTGTGCTCATATTGAAACAGGTTTAAATGAGCACATTTAACTAAAAAATACCCATCTTAGTGAGATAAATCAAAACATTTATTATTAGTTCATATGTTGAGCTTGTTGACATTAAATTAAGGGGGGAAAGCAAACTATCAAAGTTACTGTTATTTAAGCAACAATTTAGTGCTAACACTTTCAATTCCTTTACAGAAAATAAATTTTTTTCAGAACTATGAGTGCAAATATAATCATGACCAAAAAATTGCCTAGATACCAGCTACATTGGAAAATGAATCTGGACACCATCTTACACCATACACAAAACATCAACTCACTGTTGATTTAAAACTTGCGTGTAAGGCCTGAACCCATAAAAGTCTCAGAAGAAAACATAGACAACCTCCTTGAAATTATTCTTGAAAATTATTTGTTTTTATTTAAAATCAAAACAAAGGTAACAAAAGCAAAAATAAACAGTGAGACTGTATACAACTAAGAATGTCTGCACAGCAAACACACCCATTAACAACAACAACAAAAAATCAATCTATGAGATAGGAAAAAAGAATATTTGTAAACCACCTATACAATGAGGGGTTAATATCCAAAATATAAAAGGAATTCCTACAACTCAATAGTAAAAACACAAATAACCCAATTTAAAAATGGGTGAAAAACCTCAGTAGACATTTTTTAAAGTAGAGATATGAGGGCTATCTGGGAAATATTCAGCCATTGTCAATATAACAAGAACCTTTCCATGGTTGGATACTTTCTGGACAGCCCTCTTATAAGTAAATGATCAACAAGTATGTGGAAAGAAGATCATTAAGGATATGCAAGTCAAAACCACAATGAGATATAACCTCACAGTTATTAGGATGTGTGTTATTAGAAAAATAAGAGATAAATGCTGGTGGGGCTGAGAAAAAGGGAACCCTTATACATTGTGGTGATGTAAAGTGGTACAATCACTATGGAAAACAATAAGGATGTCTCTCAAGAAATTAAAAATAGAATTGCCATGTAATTTAGAGTATATATACAGAGGAAACAAAATCATTATCTCAAAGTAAAATTTGTGCTCTTGTGTTCATTGCAGCATTATTTACAATGTCCAAGGTATAGAAACAACCTAAGTATCCATTGCCAGATAAATGAATAAATATATGAAACACACACATGCAAAGGAATTATTATTCAGCTATTTTAAAAAGGAAATCAGGGATACTGGGATAGCTCAGCGGTTGAACACTTGCCTTGCAACTGTGAAGTCCGGTATTCAATTCTCAGACCCAGCCCATACAAACCCCAGATGCCGAACTACGGTGCAACGGGTAACTGCTGGGGTGGCAATGAAGGTTCTAGACTCCCATGCATGAGGCCCTCAGTTCAGTTCTTGTTCCTCGCGGCCCCACATTCACCTTTGGGGAATGAAACCATGTCAAAACTAATGGTGTACAACTGTGGACACTGCTCTGTACTCTCTCTCTCTCTCTCTCTCTCTCTCTCTCTCTCTCTCCCTCTCTCTCTCTCTCTCTCTCTCTCACGTTCTCTCAAACAATAAGATAAATCTTTAAAAAATAATAAAAAAGGAAATTATACCAATTACAACAGTATGGGTAAAACTGTAGGGTATTTTTCTAAGTGGCATGAGCCAGACAGAGAAAGACAAATACAAAATAATATCACTAATATGTGAAATACTACAAAAGACAAAAAAAAGGATTTATAGGAACAGACTACAATGATGGTTGCCAGTCTCTAGGGGGTGGAGAAAATGGGGAGAGCTTGGTAAAAGAACACAAATGTTAAGTTATAAAGTGAATAATATCTGAGGGTTTAATATATAATATGGTAACAGTAGTAGATATTACTGTACTGTATAATTGGAGTTTGCTAACAAAATATGACTTAAGTCTTCTCATCATGAAAAAGTAAATATTTGAGATGTTCAAATTGTGTATTAACTCAATGGCAAACCTTTCACATGGTATACGTATATAAAATCATCATGTTGCACATTTTAGACATACTAGAATTTTATATTTCAATCATATCTCAACATAGCTGAAAAAAAATGTACAATCTGCTAAGTGACTCATGGTGAGAACAGTGATATGGAGGAAATCTCTGTACCTCCTTCTCAATTTTGTTGTATCCTTAAAACCACTGTAATAAGTAAAGTCATAAAAAATAAATAAAAAAACAAAAGAAAACATGTATTTGTGAACATGGTCATTTAGACAAGTAAAAGTTTATGAGGGTATGTGTAAGTGTACATTTATTTTTTTAGAAAGAATACACAAGAGAAACAATGGAGGTATTTTTTCTATAACTGTAAACTGATAAAAAAACATATCTAGATACATCTAGATATATGTATACCCACTATCTATTTCTATATCTATCATCCATCCATCCATCCATCCATCCATCTATTCATCCATACATCCATCCAATCATCTATCTATTATTTCCTACTATATGCAAAATATGACAGGTTTTCATATGTAAGAAAAGTAGAATTTTATTTTCAGGAATGAAAAAGCAATCGTGCCAGAAACAGAGGTGACACATTGTATTTAGAGGACATATTTAAATTTCAAACAGTACCCCTGAAAACGTGTATAGTTTTCATGAAGGTAACCAATGATTCCATTATGAATAATTTGAATTTAATCTTGTGATAGAACTCAAGGATTTATCAGTAACTGGCCAATTTCTTTATTCATTAGTTTAGTTAGAATATTTAAGTTATCAAATACATGGAGAACCAGAGTATTACCTTATAAGTATTTAAATAGGCATACCCCATAGTGACAACTTGCATATATCACAACATTACTATCAGTGACCTCTTCTTCTCTGAAAATAGTGTTGTTAATGCCTTTAAATCTAACCAGATAAAATCAGCAATTCTAGAATTTCAGAAAACCCAGAAGCAATTTAGAAAGCCTACCCTCAAGATTCTGTTCTTTAAGAACCACTTCTGCTACCAAAATCTGAGTCAGTTGGTGTCTTCCAGCCTAACAAAAAAAACACACACACAGCCACTACTCTATGTAGTTTTCATCATTGATAAAATATATATTTTATCGGGTCAGAGGGTGAAAACAAATCTGACAAAAATTCAGAGAACTTCAACTTTATTGAAATCTGTAGAAGCCCCAGGGTATCCTTTCTGAGGTGAAGTTGTGACATCTGTGTCCTCATATGAGCAGAAAGGAGGCACAATGCCTAGTGAGCCCCTTTGAATTTTCTGAAGCTGCATATGAATATTCTCCTTTGGGTTTACTACTCCAAGTCACATACCCAGGAACCCAAAAGATGTTAATTTTGTATGAGAGCCAGAATATATTGCCCTGAGGAGGTGACCAAGCGAGTATCAATCACAGAGGCAGAAAAATTAGGTCTCAGTAAAGGGAGGATGAACATATTTGGTGAAATTGGATGAAGAGCCTGACATTGAGGAGAGATCTAAATAGGGTCACATGAGGATGAAGGGCAGGAATTAAAGCAGTTAGTCCCTAGATAAATTGGGGCGGGGGGGGATGTCTAGATGAGAGAGGTGGGTACATTTTAAGGAGTGAATTTTAAGATAAAACAATTATTGGCAGATATAAGAAAGAAAGCTAGCCAAAAAAAAAAAAAATACAATAAAATTTTAGAAGTCTTCGCTGATATTCTTGATTATAAATTCTCTATCCTTTCTTAATCCTAATTTTTAGGAAGTTTGTATTTCCTATAGGAGTTTCAAATGAAGGGATGAATCTAATTCTTTAGTTCCTAATTACCTAGAAAGATTTTTTTTTTTAACGGCAATCTAGTACACCATCTGTATAAGATTATTTTGAAATGGATGTGCTATTAAAAGTTGCCTCTGTATTTCAGAGTGAATTAACTCATAATATATAAATAGGCATTAGCCATGGTTTAGTGGCACCAGTACAGGGTATAGCAGTTTAATGGCCTCTCATCATGTAATCACAACACAGGCTTCAGAGGAGAGCAAAGAATGAAAAGATGTGACTTAGTCTAAATTATTCACTCTAAATCCGAAAAAAAAAAGTAAGGTAAGTCACAGAATTTCTTTTGCTCTGCCCTAGCCTAGCTCCAGACTAATTTGATTTGGGAAGATATAATTTTTTTATGTATTATTGACACAAACTGCAAATTATTTTTAAAATAAGAGTTCTTTGAACAAAATCTTTGTATAAACCATATTTATAAGTAAATCTTATGCACCTGGATATCCTCTTAAAGTTTTTCAAGTTGAAAGATACGGACCAAATGTGTTAGTGTTACCGATATATGTTTTCTTTATTTCCTTAACCCTAAAAAGTTTCTTTTTTAGAAAAGAGCAGTATTAGATTTTTATTAAATTGTGTTAGATAAATTATATTGTGATTTTGTTTTGTTTTGTTTTCTTCATGGAGAGATAATCAAAGTCACTTAATTTCTCATTATTGAATTATGACATCAAGATAGTCCTAAGAAAGCATTGGTGTATCCAAAAGTTGCTACTAATTAAATGTAAGATCCAACAAAACAGATGCAAGTAAATGAGAAAGAGAAATCTGATAAGAAATAGTTGGTGCGTGAAATTTTATATTTTCAGAAGTGATTGAATCTCACTGTCACATGCTTAATATTAGGATCAAAGTAAAATTCCTCTTGTGTGGATCAGAGGCAGGCTTATGAAAGTAGCTAGAAAAAAAAATTCATTAGACATAAGGGATGCTGCTTTGTTTAAAATTACATCTGTAATAACATGGCCCTTTAGTGATTATTTGAATCTGATACCAGAATTTGCCCAGGAGCATAGCATTTTTATAGATCATGCTTCAGTACTGAAGAACTTGTAAGATTGATTTTTAATGGATGTCTACTAGAGAAATGCACCTGTTTATGTAATATATTTCTATAAAAGCTCTATAGGTAGTCAATCACTCACCAACGTATTATAAGAAATAGGAAAATATGAACTTATAGTAAGATAAATGTGTGTGTGTGTGTGTGTGTGTGTGTGTGTGTGTGTGTGTGTGTGTGTGTATCCTTCTTTGGTCTCCTCTTTGGTACCCCTGCTTTCTCAAAGTTCATATTACACCATTCTGTTTTTAGGAAAGACCTATATTAGTACCTGTATTTGCTAACCAAAGAATGAACTGTGAGATAAACCCTAGAAGATAGATGATTTCTTTGAAATGTGATTGGAAGGTGGTTTCTTAAAACGACATGTGTCTGTGAGAAAATGATACTGCAAAAAACTTCTACTTCTGCTCTTGCTTCTATTTCACCCTATTTTAGGACACTCAGGATCTGTCCTTTCAAGTGATATCTTAGTTATCAGCATTTAAGAGACATAGGGTTAAAATCAGAACAATTTAGAAGGTTAGAAGCTAAAGAAATATATGTATGCCTTGGTTATCGATGGAAAATCCACTTTCTATCGCTAAACTCTATACACAAGGTTCAGAAATATAACCACAGACAGTGGTTCTCACACTTGAATACACATTGGAGTCACCTGCACAATTTTAATCCCATACACAAACTATGTACCATACCAATTAAATCAGAATATCTGAATGAGACACAGTTTGTAGTATTATTTTAAACTCACCAGATATAATTCCAATATTGGCCGGAAATTTAAGAAACTCTGGTAAGAAAATACATCTTCCTAATGTCATTTCTCTTTGGAGAGAAAAATCCCCTCCAAAGAAATTATTTTGGGAAATGAGAAGGGTTAAATACTGTTTTCTAATACCTGGGTTAACTATCCAGGACTTATTTTTATCAACTTCTTTTTGTGGCCATAGAATTAATACAAACCAATTCAATTTTTACTGCAAGAAACAGGGGCCCACAAATAAATCAATAAATGACTCAATAAATACCTTTATTTAAAAAACAAACAAAAAGATGTATCAATCACAGATTCAGTAAACAGCAAATGTTTTTTGGTACTTTTGAAAAACAAACAGTAATAAAAGGTCACATAGAAAACACAATAAAAGAGATATATGTACTAAGTAGTATTGAATATGGTGTATAAAGAGAAAAAATGTTTTAAAAATACCAAACTAAAATATATTTGGGAAATAAAATAGCTGAAATAAATAACATGGTAGATAAGTTAATTAGAGTATGTTTGCCCATGAGAAACAAAATATTGGAATATCCAATTGAAAATTTTTTTCATAATATCTAGAGAGGATAGGTGAATAAAAAGCATAAAATAAAAATAAAGAGAAATAAAAATAATGTAGAAGTTTTAGCATATGAACTATAATATTTATAGAATGACAGAATAAAAATTTGGGAAATATTTGAATAGATGATATATTTACATGTCTCCAAATTAGAAAAAAAAAATACATGTAAGCCCTCAAAGTTTAAATCCTTTAAAATGCTAAGAAAGGAGAGCTAGAGAACATTTTACATGTAGACAGTTATAGAAATATTTTTAAATATCAGTGATAAAAATAAAATTAGAAAATCTCTCAGAAGAGTAGTGTATTTCCATGCAAAATAAATAAAAATCAGAATGTCATATTTTCAGTGACTATAGTTTATGAAATTAATATAAATTTTATAAATATTGAAAAAATAGAATTTTAATAAAACTGTCATTCACATATAAACTATATCAAAAATATTCTCAGGCATATATATTCCATAATATTTTTGGCATATATGAACAAATATTGAAAAGTGGTTTTAGATAGTGTATTTATACAAGAACAGAAAAATTGCATTTGGAAGATATTCCAAGAGATATTTGAACTAAATTGATCAAATAACTTTTAAAATTTACTGTTTTTAAAAATAACTGAGATCATAGACAAAAGACATAATAACCCAGCAAAAAAAATTAAATTAATATCAACCTAATATGTGGCAAGAAGAAAGTAAATTAAGTGAGAATATACTAAATTCCTTATCTAGCATGTACAAAGATGTGTATATATACACACACATACATATGTATATATATATTTTATATATAGACAAACTATTGGAATTGCATAGTAAAGTTAAAAAATGAACATACCTTTATCTAGCAATTTCTCATGTGGATGCATGTGCTAAATAAGTTTGCATATATTCATCAGAATTCCTATAAAGGGATGGTTTTATTAATACTATTCCCAATAGCTAAACACAGGAAAAACTCCAAATGATAGATTGTATAAACACATCTCATTGCATTCACGCAATTGAAAATGATAAAGGTGTGAAAATAAATGAAAAATAAAATTATATTCAAGAGCGTAGATAAGTCTCAATAACACAATATAGAGAGAATAAAAACAAGTTTCAAGAGAGTAAGTTTAATATGATTTTATTTCAAAAACATGGAATGCTAAATAATATGTTATTTAGAGGCATAAATGTAAGTGGTAATGTAATGGATAAAAAAGCAAGTGTATGGTAAACACGATTATGGGATAGGTTTACTACTGAGGAATGAGAAATGTATACTATATATGGGGGGACTTGGAATAATTATGATAAAAGTCTTTCTTGGAACAAGTGGTGTTTGTTGAATTATATAATTATATCACACATATTTTAAATAAACTTAAATCATATGGAGAAATAGGATTTGGAAATGTGTTCAAAAGGAGAAGAAGGTACATGATAAACATGTCAGAAATATATTAAAAATTCCTACCTATTCCTACTATTGAGGTTAAACAGTAATTAAAGTTTTCTTTTCCATATATAAGATGTAAGCTATGCTCATTCAGAGTCAGCTTTATTTCCCTAAATCAACGTGACTTAAGAACACAAAGAGGAAGCTTTTTTCTTTTACACTATTCTGAGTCCAAGAGTTGGTGCTCACCTTAGAAATGTGCGTTGAAAATATTTATGAATCTTATTGAGGGTAATCTATGATTAAGAATAGCCAGGAAAGTCATTACCAGCAGACCATTGATACAGGCATACTTCGTTTCGTTGTGCTTTGTTTTATGTGCTTGGGAGATAGGGTTTTATCTTATTTTTTATTTACAAATTGAAGTTTCCTGGCAACTTTGTATTGAGTCTATCAGCACCATTTTTTTCAATGACATTGGCTCACTTCATGTCTCTGTGTCACATTTTGGTAATGCTTGCAATATTTCAAATTTTCATTATTATATTTGTTATGATAATCTGTGATAAGTGAACTTTGATGTGACTGCTATAATTATTTTTAGGCACCATTAACTGTGCCCATATAAGATAGTGAACTTAATTGATAAATATAGTATGTGTCTGTGTTCTGACCGCCCCACAGGCTCGCCGTTCCTCTTCTCTCTCTCAGTCTGTCTTTGGGCCTCCCATTCCCTGAGACACAACAATATTGAAATTGAGCCAATTAATACCCCTGCACTGGCTTCTGTGTGTTCAAGTGGAAGGACGACCCCAAGCTTCTCACTTTAAATCTAAAACTAAAAAATGATGAAGCTGAGTAAGAAAAGCATGTCAAAAGCTAAGAGCTAGGCCTCTATCGCCAGTCACGTGAATGCAAAGAAAAAGTGGGCAAAGAGAAAGAAATCAGATACAAAAGAATACAGCCTGCACGCTTTTATTCAGCTTACGTGTCTGGAATATGGAACCCTACATAGTTGAAAAGTAGAGTAGTAGTTTCCAGCAGAAGGTGGAAAAGCGGTATGGGGTATAACTGCTAAGGAATACAGGATGATGAAAATATTCTTGCATTAAATCATTTCAAAACTCTGTAAAAGTTTAATAAAAAGACACTGAATTGTACACTTTAAGAGGTCAATATTATGGCATGAAAATTGTATATCAATAAAAACATGAAAAAAGAACTTGTGACAGCTTAAAGAGAGGATGGACTCTTAAAGTGACTGTATTCAATAAGCTATTTGAATGGAATGTTAAAGGAGCTACACTCTGAAAAGCAACGAGATTCTCTGCAGGAAAATACATTAATGGCAGTAAGCATGTATATCCAATGATATTGCTAGTAATTAGCCATTGCTTGGCTGTCTTTTTACAGTTGTGATGGAGGAAGAAAAAGATAGTTTGTTTTTTAATTGCAAATTAATGACGAGAAAACAAGCAAACAAAGAAAACAACAACAACAGCAACAATACTAAGAATTATTGACTATTCTAAAAAGAATATGACTTGACCAAATATCAGACCCGGACATTTTTTTTTCAGTTTCTTTCTTTGGTTTTGTCTTTTAAAATGTCATATCTCTCCAATGCCCCCAAATAATATTTAGAACTTTCAAGAGAGTATAAAAAGGAGTTATAGTTAAGGTGATGAAATGATATAATGTGAATTATAAAATTTTTTATGTATGGTCAAATTTTTTCAAATAATCCTAAAAAAGTGTATCCCTAATACCAACATGTTGTGTAGAATGGTATTTAAAAGTAAAATAGAGAAGATGAGTGAACCTTAAGCATGTTCTTAAGGATAGTCCCTATGTATTACATGATGGGTAGAAAGAGTACACAATATGAAATAAATGAAACTAGTCCATAGAGAAAAGCTTCAAACATTCACAGAAACTTTTAATAAGCAGAAAAAAAAATAGTTTCAGAAATAGTATACAGGAGATGCTGGGATGGCTCAGTGGGTTGAGTGCTCATTTTGTAGCCCCGGGGTCTGAGAATCGAATTGTGGCACTTGCCCATGCAGACCCATATGCTGAACTGGGGAGTGCTTCCCATGCGGGACGTCCCCAGTTCAGTTCTTGCCAGGAGGATCTTCCCAGTCCCTCCCATGCAGGAGGCCCCAGGCCTGGTTCCTGCCCTGTGCAGCCCTGCACCCATCTGTAGAATGAAACTGTATCAGAAACTAAAGATTTTTATTTTTATTGTTTTTGACACAGAGAGAAAGAGATACAGAGACAGAGAGAAGGGGGAGGGCCCAGAACAGTCTCCATAGTTGCACATCATCGGTTTTTCCACATAATTCTATTCCACAGATGAGTGCAGGGCTGCACAGGGCAGAAACTGGGCCGGAGTCTCACCCTGGTGAGAACCAAACTGGGGGCATTCCCCAGTTCAGCATGTGGGTCCACACGGCCGGGGCCAGGATTCAATCCTCAGTCCCCAGGGCTGCAAAGTGAGCACTTAACTCACTGAGCCACCCCAGCTTCCCCTGCATCAGAAACTAATGACATACAACTATGGAGATTGCTCTGGGCCCTTCTCCTTCTCTCTGACTCTCTCTGTAAAAAAAAAAAAAAAGAAAGAAAGAAAGAAAATGAAATAATATATATATATATATATATATATATATATATCCTGAAATAGTTAACAATAAATTTCAGGAAATACCTTATAAAAATTGCAATTGGGATAGATGTTTTCAACCTTGAGGCTTGAAAAGAACCCTTTTTATCTCTATTGATTATATATTCTGTTTTTTTTAATCTATTTACAGTACAGTCTCAGACTATATTTGTCAGAAAAAGAAGTGAAACAAAGAAAATACCCAATGTTAATACCTTTTTGTATTTAACCTTACATTTTCTAAAGTATGAATTTCTCTTTGTTATATATATTTATACACACACACATATATATGTATATGTATGTGTGTGTGAATATATATATATATATATATATATATATATATGCTTTCAAATGATAATGAAAATAGTACCACAGGGACATTTCTGTACGTGCTTTTGTATTCTTACATCTATGAATAATTTACCGTTTTTCATTTCCTATTAAACAAAAGTTTTAATGTTGAATATTAAATGATGTATAAATTTAACTATAATCTCAATTGTTACCTGTAATTCTTAAATATGCAAATGCTTTGAATAGAAATGTAGCAATATTGGCCAGTAAAATAATTCTAAACTCAAGCCAGGAGTTTTCAGTTTTGTTGTTTTTATTTTATTTCATTTCATTTTGTTTTATTTTATTTTAATTCATTCATTCATTCATTTATTCATTCACGTATAAGCACATTATTTTCCTTTGTAGAAAGCATTCTGTGGTGATAAAATGAATCTTGAAAAACATACTTTAGTTTACAGTTATTAGCTAGGCCCAATATTTGAGGCCAATTATTTCTGAAAGAAGATATGTTAGGTTGTGTTGAATCTGTGTTGTATAATAACAAGAGTCAGAATGAAAGTAAAAACCGCAGAATGTTTCTGTTTGGTTTTGGATTATATATTCTACATTTCCCCCACCCCCCACCCCAAAATGGCTTGTATAGTTGTGCTCAAATACTCTCCTTGAAAAAAACACACACTTTGTAAAAATTTAATATATTTAATAAGGGTGTCAGATAAATTGAACTGACAGTAACAGCGGTTTGAATATTGGATACATAAATAATTAAATTTAAACCTGTTCTATCTCCAGGGTCACTCTTTTCTCAATCACACAATTTCTGAGACAACCATCAATATTCTCACTTATTTTAGAAATATCTCATGAACAAGGAAATTGTGTTATTAAAGTTATGCTCTGTTTAGTAGAAACATGTTAATTTTATAATGAAAAGGAACCAAGATCAGGTACAACAATAAAATAAAAAGATATAAGAAATCATAGTCCTAACCTGCTTATTCACATACACTTTTATACTTATACTGAGAGTCCCAACTCTAGTATAAATTTCCTGGATACTCTGATTAATGAACTAGTTATTGCTTGATACCTGAAAGCAGTAATTTTAATAGGCAAACACTGACACATTAGCATTCAATGATTTCTTTCCACCAGCAGAAACCTAATAAACAAAGAAGTATGCAGGAAGAAGATAAAAGTAAGCCAGTGTGCATTGTAAAGTTGCTTTCGGAAGCATTTGGAGATTTTTCTCTTTAATTCTTGCCTTCTTTTTTCCTTTTTTTTTTTTTTTAATGAAGTCAAGAAACTGTTGTGACTCACTGCAAAGGAGCAAAAGTTTTATTGGCACAGGGTTGTTTCAAATTCATTTGCCTACAGCAAGGTTCTGAAAACTACTAAAACTGTTTTATGGAGCATAAGAAGTAGTTTTCCTATTACTAATAAATGTCACTATCTTATAGCCTCACTGATCAAACCTCACTTTCTCAGAAATAAAATAGAAGTTTATCCTCCTAAAATTTGCCTCACATTATTTCTGGTGTCAGACAGAATTTGTATATATACGTACTCATATATGTATATATATGAAGGTTGTCCAGAAAATTTTCAGTCATAAATGCCTCCATTTTTCATATTGCATGGCTGGATACTTTTTAAATAGCCCTTGTATATCTATATGCCATGCATTTTTATTACCGTAATCCTGACTTTTTAACATTTCAAATTTGTCTCATTTTATAATTATTCTTCATTTTCTAATCATCTTAGAAAGCCATCGCAGTTGTTGACTTATTTGCCTTCTCTTGTTGATACACGACTAGTAATGAAATGTTTACACCCCCTTTTTTCTTTTAAGGATTTATTTTTATTGTTTTTGACAGAGAGAGAGATACAGAGGCAGAGAGAAGGGGGAGGGCCCCGAACAGTCTCCATAGTTGTACATCATTGGTTTTCCACATAGTTTCATTCCACAGTGGGAGCGAGGCTGCATAGGGCAGGAACTGGGCAGGGGTCTTCACCCTGGTGAGAACTGAACTGGGGGCACACCCCAGTTCAGCACATGGGTCCACACAGGCCGGGGCCGGGATTCGATCCTCGGTCCCTGGGGCTGCAAAGTGAGCGCTTAACCCACTGAGCCATCCCGGCTTCCCCTACACCCCCTTTTAACCCTTGTTTTATACATGGCTTTGCAGCTCGTAGATGGTTTGGACTTTCTTACAAGTGGGGCTTCTCTTCTAGACATGGTGTGTGTGGGAAAACTGCCCTGATAATTTTACTGATTAACCATAGCCAAATGGCAATTTTGATACAATCTGTAACAGTGGCTGTGCTTGTATTTGTATAGGGTATTGGTTGTGATATGGTGTTTGTATGATTGTGGAATGGCTCCTTCTCAAGGCTTTTTAACCTATAAACCAAAGTATACAATATCACATGCTAGCACTCCAAATAAACAAAGCCAGTGGAGGTAGACCACAGTGAGGGCTAGAACCTGGGGCAAATAGAGGGCAGGGTTCATCAATAGGTGGTATAATTGGAGCAGTCTTCTGTGAGTTTGCAGGTTTTCATAATACCTATAAAATCACTGTGGTAATGTTTTCCTGGGTTTAAAATAAATTTGAATGACAAATATGTGCTTCTTTATTCTTAATTTAAGACTAATTAAAATAATGTTTTTGCTAGAAAAAGACATATATAGGCCAGATTAACATGTGGGCGCCTGTTTGTCCTTTCCCCTCTAAGCTATATTGATCAGCTTCTGTTTTATCAAGTCCTGACAATCCTTTATAGCAGCAGTCCCCAACCTTGTTTGGCACCAGGGACTGGTTTTATGGAAGACAAATTTTCCACAGACAGTGGGGAGGTAGGGATGGAGGGGAATGTACATGCGCAGTTCATAGTAGGGTTTGTGCTATTATGAGAATTGAATGCTGATCTGACAGGAGGTGGAGCTCCGGCGGTAATGCAAGCAATAGCGAGCAGCTGTAAATACAGATGAAGCTTTGCTCACTTTCCTCCTGCTGTGTGGTCTGGGTCCTGCTTTATGGTATTACATTGAGGTTCTTCTGGTCGACTTTGTCAAAGGTGGCAAATTCATTTCAGCCGAGAAGACAATGTTAGTTAATGACTTAGTGGGATGCAAAAGGCATGGGTTAAAGTCTTAAATATTTTACTGAAGGGTCAATATATCTGTAATCTCTCACCTTTTCCCTTAATTGGTTTTATCATTTTATTGTTTCTACTGAATAACATGCTTGCATTTTCATGTAAAAGTAATGTTGACATTACTTACTTTGGTGAAACTAACATTGAAGGAAAATAAGCAACATACGTCTTTTGGCATCACACAGCCTCTGACACATCAAGAACTTTGAATGTATAGGAAGACTAGTTTGAGAGCAATAGATCACACCTACCAGATTATATTGTATGCATCATTATGCACTTCATCAAAAGTCAATTGCATGTAAACTGTAATAAAACATTAAAAGACAAAGTCTTACATTTTTTTAAAATAAAGGACAAATAACCTTGAGTAATAACAGAGTGGCAGTAATTTGCCCACTCTATAATAGAAAATGGCTTCTGAGTCAGAATATGAAGCTTTGAAAAAAATCCACTTGCCAAGAATAGGGTGAGGAAACGGCTTTTCATACCCACTTTAAGAATTCCTGAACTGATGAGTGCATGCCAAGAATTTCAAATGATATTCAAAAAGAGTAAAAATGAAGTTTCTCATTACTACAAATTTGAGTCAAACTTGTTTTGGTTAAAAGGGCTTGTTTAGAGCCTATTACATGAGGGAAATGTGATTTGAGGACATAGCTTCCTATGTTGGTTTCAGTGCACTCCGTGAGAATTAATCATTCTTACTCTATAGCAATGACATACTTTTCCTCATTCCATAGAATTTTCTCTTCAGAATTTCTATCCATGAAATCATTAATAAACGGAAAAATTTTACTAAAGTATTGTTAATTTCCTGCCTGTTAAACACATGGGTATCATGTAGAAACCTTTCATGCCATTTAATACCATTTCCAAGTTTCTCTCTTGTTTTAAGGGGGAGAGTGTTTCATTTTTTTTCTCTAGTTTACATTTGAAATAAAAGTTCCTTTTTGTGAAGCCCTTTCTATTGTGCCTTTGATGAATACATGGAATCATTATTTAGTTCAAAACATACCAAAAGCAAACACAATAAACTCAAAGGGCATGTGATGAAGTGATATAGAATACCATTTCATCACTGGTTGTGGGGATAGGGAATTTTTGGTAAAGAGGTTTAGAAACAATGTGACAATGGAGAAAATGTCCACTAGAAAAATGTACATGCTAACTAATTTAATATGTAGAATTATATTGAATATTATATAAAAACTATATAGAAAATCATCTAAAGTATTAATTCATTTTTTGTTAGTTCATGTTATGTCAATTTATCATCTTTGAATTCAGTAATAGATGTAACTTTATTTCTGAGTAACAATTTTAATGTTGCTGAAACTTCATTGATTTGCTATTTTTCTTTCATACATTCTCATTCTGGGGATATGAAAAACTTAGATGTCAATTTTTCTTAGACTAACAAAGAAATAAATTCTAATGACTTGGAATCTCTCAGGTAGACTAGCAATTTGTCTAGCTTTTAGACAATTTGTCTAGCTGATTTTTTAATCAGCTTAATTTTGTTGTTATTACTGTAACTAAATAATAGACAAGTAGATTTGTTTAAACCAGTTTTATGTGGTAGCTATTAAAAAGAAAATTAAATTGTGGTTATATATTTGTGAAATAATTGTAGATCTACATAGAGTTTGGCCTTTCACGAGGCTCTTAGTCCTAGACTGCAGTGTATTTGCTGTGCACTGAGTCTGTTGTGGGCAGGGTAGTTTTCCTAGTGCTCAAATCTCATGTTCCTCAAGTGCATTAACTTCTGTTTTAGTCTGCTCAGTCTGCCATTTAACAGCACCACAGATCCAGTAGCCTAAACTGGAGACTTTTATTTCTCACAGTTCCCAAGGCTGAGAAATCCAAGATCTAGGTACCATCAAGGTAGGTTCCATTCTATGGAGTAGTCCTTGGGTTTGTGGGTGACCAACATATGCCGTGCGTTCATATGACACTGCTCCAGTCTCTCCATCTATGATTACATCACCGTCTCTTCTTTTAAAAAAAAAGAAAAAAATATATATTTATTTTATTAAGAGGAGATGAGAGAGAGAGGGAGAGAAAGAGAGAGAGAGGGAGAGAGAGAGAGGGAGAGAGAGAGAGAGAGAGAGAAAGAAGGGGAAGGGCCCAGAACAGTGTTCATAGTTGTACATGATTAGTTGTGACATCGTTTCATTCCACACAGGTGAGTGTGGGGCCTGTGGGGCAGGGTGTACCACATGGGGGCGAGCAGCTTCACCACTGAACCATCCAGGTGGTGATACCAGGATCCCTACAGTCCAGCATGTGGGTTTGCATGGGCCAAGGCCGGGAATCAATGCCCAGCCCTCACAATTGGGAGGCAAAAGGTCAACCTGTTTAGCAATCCTGGTGTCCCCTCATATATCACATATCTTAGTAGAAATAATGCTGTAAAGATGCATTTAGGAAGTAAAGTCCTATAGGCAGATGTCCCAAATCTAAGAGTTATAAAATTTATTGTTTCAGAAAAGAAACTATTGTGTGGTAAGCACCATTTTCTCATAATCATATTGTTAAAAATTTTAACTGGAGATTGTTGCTACATCTAAACTACATCATTAGAGGCGTTAAGAAGTAAATCAGTTTATTCACTAATTATGCTTTATTTTGTGAATTATAGCTTTTGAGTCTTAGTAAAACAAATTATTTTAATAAATGCTTAAGAATGCATAATTTATGGGAAGCCGGGATGGCTCAGTGGGTTAAGCACTCACTTTGCAGTGCTGGGGACCAAGGATTGAGTCCCGGCCCTGGCCCGTGCGGAACCATGTGCTGAACTGGGAGCTCCCCCAGTTCTGTATCTCTCTCTCTCTCTCTCTCTCTCTCTCTCTCTCTCTGTCAAAAATAAATAAATAAATAAAAATATATTAAAAAAATAGAATGCATGATTTAAAAAATAATGATGTCAATTTATTTTCTTGATATCATGATACGTCATATTATATAATTTTAATGAATGCTGAATGTTATACTAACTTCTGTTATAATTCTTGAATTCTGAATATAAATGAACTA
>PVKE010025306.1:0-23151 GCA_004027555.1 Craseonycteris thonglongyai | reverse complement strand
GGGCACCAGATATATCGGGTTGGAGGGGGACCTGATTCTGGGAGCTGGGCACATAATGCGATGCATGGATGATGTGATGTGGAGTTGTCCATTGGGAAACTGTCTGATTGTTACCAACCAATGTCACCCCATTAAATTTAACACTAAAATATAATAATATTAAAAAAAACAAACAAAAAAACAAAAAACAAACTCAAGCACAGCATGGAAGAAACTCTATAGCATGTATTACCAAGCAAAGATGTGATGTTTGAATTATTACTTCCAATACTTTTGCTGAATTGGAAAGTCATATACAATGATTCATTTGATTGAAATATTTCATGGGAAGCCAAGATCCCAGGTACTCCTGATTCATATCTCTCTTTGCTAATGGATTTGGGGATTTAGATGACCAGAAACCAACTCAGGAACAGAGAAAGAAAAACAGATGACTCCTGCCTTGCTTCCCCCACTTCTGTTTACCCTGTAGAGAGGAGATCGTACAATGGGCTCAGATTGCACTTCTCAGGAACAGCTCAGGCACTGCAATATTGTTACTGATCTATTAAATAACCTGTTATCTTGAGCTGAACACTATGGATATGATATAGCTAATCATGTGTTCAACATGCCTTATAGAGCAGTCCCTCATTATCTGTGGGGGACACATTCTAAGACCCCAGTAGATACCCAAAACCACAGGTAGTACTAAACCCTTGAATATTATATATATATAATATTTATATATATATAAACTTTATCATGTGTATGTATGTATGTACATGTGTGTATGTATATATGTATACATATATATACATATACATATATATATACACGCACACACATACATACATACACATACACACTTATGATAAAGTTTATATTCCCTTTATATATTAGGGACAGTAAGAGATTAATAGTGACTAATAAAAATAGAAATATTATAACAATATACAGTAATAAATGTTCTCTCTTGCTCTTTTCAAATTACCTTTTTGTATTGTGCCCACCTTTTTACTTGAAGGAAGTGAGGAAGTGCCTTATGACTTCTCTTTAGCATATCCTACTTGCCAGCATCAGTAGTCTTGTGATTTGGGGTCATATTAAGTACAATAAGGGTTACTTAAACACAGGCGCTACAATCCCAGGATGTTGATTAGATAATCGAGACTGCTACTAAATGACGAATGGGCTGGTAGCATATATATTATGGATATGCTGGCCAAAGGGATGGTCCACATCTGAGGCGGGAAGGAGAAGAATGGTATAAGAGATCATCACTCTCCGTAGAATGGCACATAAGTTAAAACTTCTAAATTGTTTATTTCTGAAATTTTTATTTAATATATTAGGACTACAGTTGACTGTGGGTAACTGAAACAACAGAAAATAAAACCACAAATAAGCGGGGACTACTCTACCAGCTCCCGTTCAAAGTTCCTATTATGTAGTAACCGCAGATTTTTGGTGTATTCTGAGGTCTTCGTCTTCAGCTATACTAATATCTGTGATGAAAAATAGTTCCACATATCTTATAGTATGGCAGCATTAATGTGAAAGTAGAATATTCCCTTTGCCAGCTTTAATTTCTTGCAATAAAATCTTACTTAGAAGTAAAAGAAATGCTTTATGTCTATTAAACATCATAAATAGCTGGTATGCTCTACTATGTCAGTCTTGAAAAGAAAGAGGAGAGGATCAGATCATATCTTTGTAGGGACCTAATATTGACAAGTGCTAGACTTAATCCACTTGTGCTCAATTCCACTCATTCTTATGAAATACTGTATAATACCTTTATTGTTAATTCTATCTATAAAATATGAAATCTAGTTCTGTGATTGTTTCTGAAAGGAGGAAATTGAAGAGGAATCTGAGGGTTAAAAACTGTAATGTGGAACACTTGAACATTCAATTAACAGATATCTCCTAATGATATCTGAACTATGTGCAAAATGTGACATTCAAATTAGTAAATCAAGTTTTTGGGGTTACTATAACTGCAATTCGATGCATACTATTTTTGAATATGCTAATATAATCTTTAAAACTAGTTAACCTCAGTCTTAAGAAAGGGCTTTCTAAAAAGACAGTTTGCTTCAGAATCAATGCTATTAATCACAGCCTCTAAGGAGAAGAAATTTCACAAAGGAAGTTTGTCTCTCACATACTAGAATCTGGGAGGTTAAAGGAAGTAGGGAGATTTGCCAAGAAAACAATAAGGGACATATGGGAATACCATCTTATTTCTGTGAGTGAGCTCAAGGGAGCCAGGAAAACAGGAGCCCAGCATTAGCAGTTTTACTGAATGGTGGACCCCAAAGCATCTGCACGGCTGCCAGCCCTTCTCCCTGAGGAATCCAGAAGGAAGGAGCTTGATGACAGCACTGGAAAACAGTTCTTAGGAAGCCTGGCATCTGTGACCCATAATGCCTAAAGCCTGGAGCCTGGCAAAGATGTGGCTGTAGATAGGAATGAACATATTCACGAAAAGCCAGTATCCTGGTGGAAAGGAGACAGGGCATTTGACGTTGCTTATATTACACATAATTTAAGTTGAGCCCTGTATAAAAATAATAACAATGGATCTAGTATGAAGGAGCATTTGGTGTGTGTGTGTGTGTGGTGGGGGAGATCATCAGGATGTGGGTCTTGGTAAGACAATAATAACCTACTGAAAGCAATTTATTTAGTTGATCAATCAGTGGTTTCAGTTGACAAAAAGGCCAACATTTTAATTCCCTGAACTTTTTGAAACATGACTGGTTTTTGGAGCATACTGACTGAAAAACTCAGGTATTTTTCATCATGTAAAAATAGCCTGAGTATGAAAAATGTCAGAAAAAAAAATTAAGTAGGGCAAAAGAGATTTTGTTTTTGCTTTATTTTTTAAGAATCAGAAGAAAAAACAAATTTTAAACAGATGATCATAGCCTTCTGTGAAGATAACTGCACAAAGTAATAGTATGACATTATAATAGAAGTCATTAGCATAGGATCATATTATAAAAATAGTAAGATAATAGCAATGACCAAGACTCAAGCATAGATAATCCAGAAAGAAAGATTATATGAATGAATGTGCCACATAAGATCACTTTTGTCATTATGCGCACAATTTACTACCATCATAACATGCAGATTTGCATACAATCAATAATGGTTCTATTATTTTTGCTATCTTTTCACACATACATAATTTAACCAATCAAATATATAATATTTGAAAACATTTAAGAGTAGTACAATGTACATTTTATAACTATTATCAAAATGTCTGGGGGAAGCTGGGATGGTTCAGCGGGTGGAGAGCTTGCTTTGCACCTCCGGAGCCTGAGGATCAAATCCCAACCCTGGCCCATGTGGACCCACATGCTGAACTGGGGTGTGCCCCTAGTCCAGTTCTTGCCGGGGCCTATGTGGGAGGCTTCCGGCCCAGTTCCTGCTGTGCGAAGCCCCGTGCCCACCTGTGGAGTGAAACTATTTGGAAAACTAATGCTGTCAACTATGTAGACTGCTCTGGGCCCTCCCCCTTCTCTCTGTCTCTCTCTGTCTCTTGCTCTGTCAAAAACAATAAAGATAAATCTTAAAAATAAATGTCTGGGACTTTAGGAAGATGATTTTTAACTTTGCCCATATTATTCTTATTCTACTATAAAATTTCTTTTTGCATTTAAATTTGAATGCTCCATGTCCACACTCTATAACAAAAATAGCAACCACCAATTAATTATATTGGTCAACTCAATCAAAAGTAGGCAATTGAATAAACTTTTCCACTAATATTATTAAATTATGTAGCATTATGTATATAATAGCACCATGTAGAAAGAACCCTAAATCAATTGACCAAACTTTTAATTTTATAAGTTTGTGTGTGTGTGTGTGTGTGTATGAGAGAGAGAGAGAGATTTACTGCTATATAAAATTACAGAGGTGTAAAATACTTATGTTCTTCAATTGTGTATAATAGGTGGGATTTAGATACTGATATCAAAAAGCAAAACAATGTCTTTGGCAGATATTGAAACAAAAATGCAAGAAAACATCTGTATTATAAATAAACCAGCAGGTATCCAATTTAAAGCTTTCAAAGATTAAAAAAAATAAACATAAATTAGAAAAATTTTTTTCTATTATATAATATTTTCTCTATACTTTAAATATCAGGGTGAAACGATAGCAGTAGAAAACCTTGTACATAATGCTAAATTTGAGACTGGAATTTATTTCAGGAAGTAGTCTTGCCTATCTAAGTTATTTTAAAAATATTGTGAGGAATTTGACTAAGAGTATCAGGGACTAAGAAAAGCTCAGCAAGATTTAGAGAGAAGAGAGATGGAGATAATTAGATTCTGAGGGCAGATATAGCAATTTTTAGTCAGTATGAGCTAAACCACATACAAGTAATGAAATCTTGACAGTCCAAAACCAAGAACCAGATGCAGAGGCTGGAAATAGGCAGGTTCACTCACTATGGCTCATGCACTTAAAACTACAAACTAGAAATTGAAATATTAGCCAACAGAAAAGCAGATAGGCAGAATAAAAACCTAGGAGGAAGCAAATAGTGCTATGGGATCATCACAGGTAGGCCAATTAGGCAATAGGTCTTGGTTCCTGAGCAAGGAATCTGAGTGATAGCTAGGCTCTCCTTTTACCTAATCTAAGAATTTTAAAGTATTTGTATATTTGCCATTTTATTTAGAGGTGTAAAAACAGTTTATAAATAGACTAATTAAAAAGTTTCCAGAAAAAGTTGGGGTACTTGGTACAGTAAGAGATGAGGTTATGGACAAGGCAATTTCCCACAAGAATAAACTTATACTGTATTTTTCTGTGCATAGAATGTCCCCATATATAAGATAACCATTACTTTTCTACCCAACATAAAGAAATCAATACACAGGTTACTCCAGTATATAAGATGACCCCCCAATTTTTGGTCTGTCAGTTTTAGACAAAAGTATCATCTTATGAACATAGGCAAAAAAAAAAAAAAGAAAAAAAATGTGGTACCTGACAAAGTTTCTTCTTTTCTCTGAAGTTTAAATAGCCATTCCCAGTGGATGCGGCCCCACAGCCACCTGTGTGAAATGAACCTGTCACAACTAATGATGTACAACTATGGACAGTGCTCTGGGCCCTCCCCCCTTCTCTCTGTTTCTCTCTCTCTCACCCTCTCTCTAAACAATAAATCTTAAAAAGAAAAAAATATCCAAAAATGGACTTAGAAAATTATCTTTATACCAGCTTTATTCACAATATTCAAAACTTTATTCAATCTGTCCAACAACTACATAATATTCATAAAATAGAATACTGTTGAACTATTAAAGTTAATAAACTAAATAATACATGCAACAGTATGGATGTATCTCAAAAACATAGTAAGTGAAAAAACCCACACAGAAAAGTCTACTATTGAATATAGTATATATATATATATAAAATATATAAAGTTCTGTAATATAGGAAAAATGAGGCAACTCCATAAAAACAAATCAGTGTTTGCCTGTGCTGGAGAGCAACTACCAAGAGATGTGATGGAACTTTCTGGGGTGATTTAAATATTTTATGACTGTGGTGGCAGCCAGGTATAGACTTTGCCAAAAGACATACCCTTGAAAGTCTGTACATTCTATTCAATGTACACTATACCTTAATTAAAGATTAAATTACGGTATATTATCTAATTTTGTAAAATCTTAAGGGGTTATTCAATAGCTTACAGCCATACACAATGAAACTATTAAAGGAATCTACTTTAAATTTTGAATAACTGGTAAGCAGGAATTCACTCCAAAGATGCCCATGTCCTAATTTCCTGAATGTGTGATTGTCACCTTAAATGGCAAAAGAGCCTTTGCAGATATGATCAAGAAAGTGTGCCCAGCTTTATGAAGGTGGTCCCATTCAAATCACATGTATTCTAAAAAAGTGAGAACCTTTTCCATGTGTGATCATAGAAACTGCAATGACAGAAAATGGTCACAAAAATGACACCGGAGAAGGGCCCTCTGACCTCTTGTTGACTCCGAGGTGTTGCAGCTCTTCAATGAGCAGAGACAGGCCTCTAGGAGCTAAGAACAGGCCCCAGGTGACAGCTAGTCATAAAAATGGAGACCAAAGCGGGCATCAAATATATGGTGATGGAAAGAGAGCTGATTCTGGGTAGTGAGCAATACACAGATGATGTAATGTAGAATTGTACACCTGGAAACAATGTAATTGTTATCAACCAATGTCACCCCAATAAATTTAACAATAAAAAATTAAACAAAAAACAAGGAGACCTCAGTCCTACAACCATGTGGAAACAAATTCTGCCAACACCTGATTCAGCAAGGTAACTGTACAGGTCTCATTGGGTTCAGCAGGGCTGCAGTAAGACCTATAGAATTCTTCTGACATCCAGGAAAAAAGCAAAGTTGTGTTAAGCCATTAAGTTTGTGGTAATTGATTAGAGAAGCAACAAAAAACTAATATATTGGTATAATGAATGGGGTGAATTAAGAATTGCATAAAACAGAAATAGCATAATTTTTCTCCCAGCACTGACCTTTCTTTAGTCTTCATCTGATACATTCCACAGCTTTTCAGATAACTTTCAGCTCTAGGAAGTCTCATCTTTAGATATTAAACGTCCAGGTCAGTCTATTTAAACTCTTCAATGACACTTCTAATTTAAAGCTTTTCCCACTGAGCTAACCCACAGAATTAGGGACTGACCAGTGGGAACAACTTTAGTGTCTATATCGATGTGTGTTGGGACAGAAAGCTAGGTAATTTATTTATAGTTTATAGTTTTCTCTTTCTTGCTCTGCTAATTTCACACCTCTCTTACGAATGCTTCAGCTCTGGAGAATGAATAAAAAGGAGACAAACTTTGGGTTATCAGTGCAATCTGGAGATCTTTTGGTTCTTCAAATGCCCCCATCATGGCAAGAATTCAAACATTGTCCCTTTTTCATTGGGAGCATTTACAGCTCCTCAAAGACACTGTCAGTGACCTTCAGTCTGCAAGGTTCACTGATGCAGGTGATGCACTTGTCGGTGGACCTTGCACTAGCTCATCAGGCCTTTCATACACCTTAAGTCTCGTTCTAGTGGGGAGGGGTGGCGGGATGTTGTTTGCCAGGGAAGGTAGACCTCTTTGATGAGATTTTTTTCAAAATGATTCAAATCTAAGTTCGGTTCAAAGTGTCCAATACCCCACAAGGGGAGAAAGAAACCCTTGCTCCATCAACAGAGGCAGCTTCAGTGCAGCTGGTCACCCCGGCCCCCTTTTCTTAAACTGGCCCACATGGCAGTTTCAGCAAGAGTTCGCCATGGCATTTTCCAGGTGACAAGCTCAGGCACTGTTCTACCTTTACCCAGCTCCCGACCTTCTGGTACACACGAGCGTGTCAAGCTTGCGAGTGAACTCCTTTCTGCCCACGCTGGCAGTAGCCTAGTGACACTACAATTTCTGAAACTTACCATACAGCAAGCTACGGACTGAAAAGCCTCTCCTCCCATTTGCAGACATAAGTGATTTCTTTGGCCACGTCCTCCTGTCCTATGCATTTAGCTTAGTTTGGGGAAAAGCACCGGGACAGAGAAGAGCCAAAATACATAAAATCTTATTAAAATCTACCATAGAGCACATACTAGTATCCAGTCTTTTCTTATATAAACTGGGAAGTTACTCACAAGCTTATTTGACTATTGTTTAATGAATTCTTTCACGTGCTGCTTATCTTTAACACCCCTTGTTCTCTGTTTGAGACCTTGATGAAAATTGGAGTCAATGAAAATCTTTCACCGTATGCCATATTTGTTGTACCATTTAGGATAAAAAACAGTATGACATTTTAAGAAAGGCCAAATTGATGGCAGAATGTATTTGAAATGACAATGCTGTATAATGTGTGTGTGTGTGTGTGTGTGTGTGTGTGTGTGCGTGTGCGTGCATGCACAGCCCATTATCCAGCCCTAGACTCTCTCTCTAACAACAACTCCTATGAATCCTTCTGCAGGTTGCTCAGATCCAGGCACAAACGCCTTCTTGCCTTCCCTTAAATATGTGAAAGTTTACTTACTCCACCCTATAAAAAAGATTCTGTATTTTCTTTTTCTCTTGCATGGACTATTCTTCCCACACGTGTTTACATGATTCTTGCCTTCTTTCATTCAGCTCATAGCTCACCCTGTCTATAACATCCTCCTGACAAACTAAGCTAACAGAGCTAGCACTCTCCCTCAGTTTCCCTCTCATTTTCTCATGCTTTAATTTTTATCCATAGCAGATATTGTTACCTGAACTTGTATCATATGTATAAATAGAGATATTTATCCTTCTTCATGAGCACACACAGTTTTCCTATTTTGGCACTTTCAGTATTTATAGTAGTTCTTGGTACATAATAGGTGCTTAATACATATTCATTTGATAAATTCATAATTAATAATGGAAATCAGCAAAGTTAATTTCAGTCTGATACAGGCAACTTATTACAAAGTATCACCACAGAGTCGCATTAAATTTTAGTTTTGCTAATATATGTATTTTAAACAATTTTGAATCAGTAAAATCCACTATTACACACATGGTAAGTAAAATGCAGAATAGCAAAGCCAAAAATGAGACATTAAAAGCAATCAGAGAGAAAAAACATAGTATCCATAAAAAGTGATATTTATATTGGCAACTGCTATTTTCCTTATTAAAACTGGAAGCCAGAAAAGCATGGGGGATCTTCCAAGTGCCGAGAGAAACTGTCAACCTTGAACTGTGTACTTAACAGGACTATCTTTCAAGAATGAGGGCAAAATGATACCATAGATAAACAAAAACTGAAAAAGCATCCCTAAAAACTTCTAAAATATGTACTGGAAGAAAGAAAACAATCTCAAAATAGAGGTTTCAAATACAAAGATAAATGGTGAATAAGCAAAATGACAAATATGTGGGCAAGTATAAAGAAATAATGGTGGTTTAACACAGTACTAATGTCTCATTAGTGATATTATTTTTTTAAGATAAAGCAAAAATACTGAACTATATTAGCATATAAGTTAGAATAGGATAACTGCCTTTAGAACATTTTAAAGTCCTTGCACTGTTAGTGAGGAGAATAAAGAGAGTGATTAGAATTTATAAAATTTTAAAAAGTAATTACTAAAATATAGAAATAATTGTTTTTTTTTCAGTAAAAAATTAGAGGTAACATAGAATGAGAAAAAAAAACAATTGAAAACAAAGCAAGTGGTGAGTGAAGGCAAGGAGACATACAAATATTAGAAAAAAGAGAAAAAACAAAATATGATGATAGAAATATATTTGTGTATACTACTAACCATAACAAATAGAAATGAACTGTCCGGTTAAAATATATAGTAAAATCAGAATTTTTAAAAATCCAGCTGTAAGCTATTTATAAGAGATAGATCAAATACATAATAAAGTCTACAATTAAAGCAATGATAAACAAACTAGGCAAATACTAGAAAAGAAAAATAAAAAGCTAGTAACAGTACATGAAAAACTTTGAGATAATTATGAACTATTAATAAAATATGTAAGAATGATATAACAATTATATCTGGCAACAGATGTTCATTATAAGGTAGTATTTTATACCCACAAGATGGACAAACATTTTCTTAAAAATCTAAGAAGGGTAAATATAGTCAAGAATGAAGAGCATTAGGAATTCTTATGTGCTGCTGGTGGGGTTTGAAATTGGCACAATGACTAGTATTTTTTCTCTATGTGTCACTTTTTGTTTTGTTCTTCTCTCCCCCACTTACTTTCTCTTAAGTTAAATAGATATTTTGTGGTCTACCATTTTAATTTCCTTGTCATTTCTTTCAATATACTTTTCAGCTATTTTCTTTCTGGTTGCTCAGTGGATTATAATTAACATCTTCACTTTTACAAATCTAGTTCAGACATTAACCAAATTTCAAAGCATCCCAAAACTTTGTTTTGTTGTTATAGAGCTCCATTCCTGGTACCACCCTCCTTTCTGCTGTTATTGTCCTAAAATTTACATCTTTGTGCACTGTGTACCATCAACACAAATTTATGGTTATTGTTTTATGCAGCTGTCTTTTAATCTGAGAATGGAAAAAGGATTACAAACAAAAAACTCAATTGTACTATCATTTACATTTATTGATGTAGTTCATTTTACTGGTGTTTTATTTTTTCATGTGGATTTGTGAGTTTCTTTGCATGTTTTATAATTTTATACTGAAGACTGAGCACGTTAAAGAACGCAAGATGGCAATTTTGGAAATCAGATTTTTACCCCTTTCCAGTTTGTTTGCTGTCACTTTATTTATTGGCTTTTCCTATAACTACTTCAATAAAAGCTATATTCTGTGTTGAGTATGACACAGAAGTATTTGCTTGGTTAATTAGTGGTCAGTTAATGATAGATATTTCCTTAAATGCCTGGAATTAATAATCCCTCACCTTTTTTCAAAAGGGCCTGTGTGTGTGTGTGCGTGCATGCGCATGTGCATGTATTGGACACACTTTCAATATCCCACCAGGCAGCTGACAACTCCACCGTGGTCCTTCCCCCTTGTTTGAGCAGAGCCTCAAAATCAGTTTGAGATGGTAGCTTAGGGCCTTCTCTGGTCTGCTCTGAATGTGAACACAACAGTGCTATCATATATGTGGTCTTTCTAGATTCTTAGAAATCTGAGGGTGTATTTTATAGCCCTTATACACATCTTTCTCCAGTTTTCCCTTTGAAGCTTTGGTTGGTCTAGTTTTCTCCCATGTTATTCAGCAGTTCAGGCAGCCACGGAGTTAAGCAATTGCCTTTAATTTTTTTTTCAACAAATCCTTCTGGGATTTCACATTTGGTGAACTCCAAGTCAGGTCAAATACAGAGAGCCTTGCAAGTGGAGTTTTACGTTGAAGCTCCAGAAAGGCCAAATAATGGCAGTTCATCGCAAATGAGGCTTGAAGACACCCCAGCCCCTGCTGCCCCCATAGAGACAGCTAAGCTTCTGGTGTGCAGTAAGGATGCAGGCTGCTAGTTGTTAAGGCTACTGTGGAACTAGAAAGGGTAAGATGAGAATAGGGTGAATTCAAACACCACAAAGCTCACTGTTTTAACCAAGATTCATCTGCTTTTGTTTTAAATACACGCTTCTTGAGTTGTTGCGAGCTATTGGTTAATTTCCAGAGTTAAAAAATTAATCCTGACAATTTTTGCCACTTTTGTCATTGATTTATAAAAAAAAGAATTTTCCGAGGTTTAAACTGTCATTTCTGCTGATGTCATTGCGGCAAAATGACTTTGGAATTCTACTTTGCATAACTTACCGAAATTTATTATGTTTCTAAGCCTAAGAGCTTGCCAGTTTACTCATAGTTATGCCATTGTGAAACAGCATGCATATTCAAGAGTGTTCATAGCAGCAGTGTTCAAAAGAGTAAAAACCTGGAAACAACTACAATATGCAACAGAAGAATGAATCAACAAATTGTGACATACAAGGGGTACTTTATAGCAATAAAAATGCATGAATTGCGGCTGTATAAATTCATATAAATTAAATCCTTATAACATGATTTTAGTGAGGGTAAAAAAATTTGAGGAATAATACATGCAAAAAGATTCAATTTTTTATAAAGGTCTAAAACATGTGATTAAAACTATAAAGGAAAGGGAAAGAAATAATTTTTAAAATACAATAGATTAATGATTACTCCTGGGTCAAAAAGATAGAAATGTGGTAAGTACTGAAAGAACTTTAGTGTTCGTCAAGTACTATTTCTGAAGTTGGATGAAGTGCTCATAGGTGTTATTTTATTATGATGACTTGTAAGTTACTAATATAACTTCATGTCCTTTTGTATATATTAAATGTATTATAGCATAAAAAAAGAGAGTATCTAGTCCATTTGACAGAGGTTGCTTTCACCCTTTTTCTCTTACAAATTTGTCCCACCTCTATAAGAAATTACTTCTAGAGTCGTTGAATGAGAACAGAGGATTGCTACAGGATTTGCCATTTATTAAACTCTGTACAGGATCTTAAAAGGTTATTTGATGTCTCGACCTTGTATCCTGTTGGTGGTACTTGCGTCAAAGGTCATTGTGATAATGATGGCAAATTACTGGTAAGCTGACCAACCTACAGGAGGTTCTCAACAAATAGCGGGTGTGATTAGCAATATCCATTCAAACATTTAAAAATTTCATCCATGTTCAGATAATTAAGTGTTCTTTGACAAAAATTTCCAGACACCTAAAGCAATTTTTACTTTTTTATGCGGACATTATAGCATTGTTAAAATTAGCATCAAAATGAATCCTTATGGTAAAGCTTGGTGAGTACGGAACCATTTTTTCCAGCTTATTTAGGCATAATTGACAAATAAAAAAGGTATGTGTTTAATATAGTATACAACATGATATTTTGCACCATCTTTTGAACTAACTATTGAACTATCTATAACTTGAGTAAAAATTGCTCATCTTTTAAGGACATTTCTATTTCTAGACATACTTTAAAGAATGTACTACATAATAATAAAACCATATTGAGATAACTATTCTTCCAATTATAGTTTCCAATACACCTAACATTTCAGCATTTTCAGAATATTTGTGTTCCTTAGAATTACAACCTGAGAAATAGCCCATTGGAGTACCTACAGATTTGAGTAATTTCTTTTTTTTTTTAATATTTATTTATTTATTTTTATTGTTTTTTGACAGAGAGAGAGAGAGAGACAGAGAGAGAACTGAACTGGGGGAGCTCCCAGTTCAGCATATGGTTCCACACGGGCCGGGGTCGGGACTCGATCCCCGGTCCCCGGCGCTGCAAAGTGAGCGCTTAACCCACTGAGCCATCCCGGCTTCCCCAGATTTGAGTAATTTCCATGTGTGTATGTTTTTAGAAACTGTCTTGTTAAAAACCTAGAAAATCTGAAAGTCTCCATAATTTTCCCTGAACTCCACTGAGCATGTTCATTTTTATACCAAAAATATACCAACCCACTGTCATAGTTTGCTACACAGCATCTAACGGGTGTCCCAAAATTCACGCAAGATTTGAATTTTGCGTCACTTGTGCGATAAAGTGTTGCCAACAACAAAAAAAGTCAGCGTGGCAGCTGACAGTTCAGGGTTATTTAAAATGGAGCACTGCACAAAAGAACAACGCGTTTCCATTGTTGAGCAATGAAAATTTACAATTTTTCATTATAAACCTGTGTTTTCTATCAAAATTACTTCTTGCGTGAATTTTGGGACACCCTTTATTTATGCATCAACATGAGACTCACTCCCTTGCTTGGTTCATTCTCATTCCTTCAGTCTATCAGTATCCCCAGAGAAAGGAAGGTCAAAAGTTAGGGAGGTTGTCATGATCAAGTTCAACATCAAACAAAAATTCCAGATAATCAAATTTGTCTTTGGCTTTTGCTTTTTTGTACACATTTTGTATCTCCTAGGTCCCCATCTTCTGTGACTTCAGTGACTTCCCTTTAGCTCTCTCTCTTGTCTCAATTTAACATTCCATCCAAGCCCATCCTATTTGAAGTAAACCTCTTAACTCTATTTTCTAAGCAAAATCTCACAAAATGAAGTCTTATTATAGGACCAACATCATTTCATTAAGTTATTGATTTAGCAGGTGAATATGATAGAACATGTGAGAACTGGATGTAGATACAGAAAATGAAAAATAAAACAATAAAGTTTTCTTTTTTTTTATATGTCTTATCAGAGAATAACTTACCAATAACCTCAGATAAGCTTCCCTATTTTCTTCCTAGATCCGAACGAAGTGACTCCACAGTCATGATTGTTAACGCTCCTGGCCAGCAGGTTACATGGGAGTCTGGGACAGGTAGTCACTGAGTAACATTTTTGGTTAGCTAGAGGTCTCTCAACATGGCTCTATAACTTGCTTTTTTACTGTGGCCACAAATCATTTGTAACTGCTGTCCTTCCCAAATGGCATTCCCATGGGTATCTCCAAATTATTAGCAACTGATGGGCTCATTCTCTCAGCCTGTCTTTGTGAAGATTTGGTGTCTTTGCTAAGAACCTACCTGTCTTCTACTTTTACTTTGGGCTCAACAATCTGAAAAATAAGCCAGCCACAAAATCTAAAATATTCAACCAAATTAAGTTGAAATTAGTCTTGGGGTATCTATATTGGGTATGCTATATGTATAATTAAGAATCAGATCCAGTTTTTATGTACAAATAGCTCAGAACATCAGCACCATGTGTAACTTAACATTATCAATTCTACCATGCTGCCTCCGCAGAACAAGAAATGAGGGCCCAGAGAAGTTAAGTGATTTGCCACAAATGACACAACATTTAAGTGGCAGAGTCTGGACTAAGATTCCTTCATTCCTAGCTGGCTCTTTCTTCTTAACTCTTCTCTTTTCTTTTTAAACCAACGATGTCTGCTGATTTCTCAAGGAAGGGGAGAAAAAAATTGTATGAATCTTTGTTCTTAACATAAATAGCCAATGTTAGTACAGCTGGCCATCAGCACATCCCTACTCCATGTTGTTGACACGTTGTTTGTAATTAACTGTTTTAAATGACTACTGCCTAAAAATCAACACTCTTCATAGATGCATTTGGCAATTCTACATTCCGTGAGGCTAATCGTGACGATGATTTTTAGTAATGTGTGGGCTACCTTCTCAAGAAGGTTTCTCAGTTATTGATTAAACTTCCACCAAATCAAGATAATTAGAAATTGTGAATGCTAACATAATTATTTCTTATTGTTATGAGGTGGGTTGATGTCAGCACAATTTTTTAAAAGCTATAATATTGTGACCTGGCTGTTGTCTGTCATTTGAGTTCTTTTGAAAATGAGACCCTCAAATATTATTCTTCTAAAAATTAAATTTATTCCAGTGCTACAAGTGATAAACTCCAAAAGAAAGGATAATTGTTAAAGTACTACTGGGAGGCAGCCAAAACCTCTCCATAAGGCTGAGTCCTTTTCTCTTTTCAATAGCTCATTACCAAAGGTAAAGACAGAGCAGTAAATACCACATTATTATAAAACAACCATAATCCTCTGAGATGAGAAATTGATGTCCTTGTGCTAATCATGTCAACTGCACTTAAGGCATATACTGTGGGTGTCAAAAATCTATATGTACATTTTAAGAGATGTTATCTATTGCCAAATAAATGTTAATGGTAATCATTTTGAGCACCTCTTGTAATTGCAGAAGTCAAACATGACTTGTGTTTATTTTTTGTTATTGGTATATATTGAGTATTACAATTTTAATAATTTTTTTCCTTTCTTAAAACATTTATACATTTTTTGGCACCCACTGTATACATATATGTGTTAATATTTAGGCCAGTGGTATCCAATATTTTAGCTTTCCTGGGCCATATTGGAAAAACTATCTTGGGCCACACATAAAATTCACTAACACTAATGATAGCTGATAAGCAAAAAAATCACACAAAAAACCTCAAAGTTTTAGGAAAGTTTGCAAGTTTTGTTATGTCACATTCAAAGCCGTTATGGGCCACAGGTTGAACAGGCTTGGACTAGGCTGACCAGACATTGTTTCAAACAGGACAGAAAACAACGGTAAATGTCCTGTTTCAAATGGTATATAGGGTCAGCCTACTGACACCCTGAATTTAGCACAGAGAGACTAGGCTGACCCTATATACCATTTTAAATGGAACCGTATCATCATTTTCTGTCCCATTTAAAATGGTAGGTCTGTTCAGCCTAATATAGCCCACCTTATCAACATTATATTTCTGTAGATCTGACTTCTTAAAGAGTCAGAGCAAAGACTTCTGGGGTAGACAATATATTACAAAGTCTGCATTTCTAACCTGCATTTTTATTCACACGTGGAAAAATCAGATGCAATTGAATAAAAATTCATTAGATGTAAAGAAAAATAATCCTAATTAGAGTTTATTTTAGATTAACAAAACTCACAGTGTCTATGCTGTTGATCACACTGGATTGCCCTTAAGCCCCACAATTGCTAAAAGCATCACGTCAATCACCACCCAGATTTTGTTATGAAGTGTGTAAACTAGTGCATTAAATAGCCACGTTAGCACCAACAAAGTTTACTGGGCAGCTACATTCAAGATGCACGTGGCATACCTTTAAATAGCCCTGTTAAAATATCAAATAAAATGTCATCGTCTGTCAGGTCTCTGGCTTTTATAAATTGTTTAGACTGGGAAACTTTGGGTTTGGACATTGTTCTTTCCATATGATGGAGAAAAGACCGTAAAATAAGAAAAGAACAATAAAGCGTAGCTCATTTTTGAAGTTCTTTCGTGGAAAAACATACTCTGGATCATTACCCTTCTAATCAACAATTTCCTTCTTCCTCTCAATCCTTCCCGTCTGGTATTTACCTTTCCCCCCATCCCCCCTTCTCTCTGGGTGGTATTCTGAGCTTATACATAGTACTCAGTAATCATATATTTTAAATCGCTTCAAAAGAGACTCCCAGGAGGGCATGACAGATATGTATGTACTGGGTATTTTTAACCTGGACTCTAGCTTTTACTCCCTATGTCTGCTCTTAAAAACACACCAGTGTGCCCTAACCGCAGAGCTCCCCCAAGGAGAGGAAGGCCCCGCAAACAGGATCAGCTCCTACCTACCTACAGACTCGTTATTATCACACCTTCGTGGCCGTTTCCCTGCCCTCCTCCCTCCACCCCTTTCCTTTTATTACCACACCACACTCCCCACAATTCCCAAACAACAACATCTCTGTTTCAGCTTCTTCTCTGGATTTCCCACACTTAATGCAACCCAGACCTCACCTTCAGCTCTCCTGAGGCCACTTTGGAAGCCAGCTCGATGACACAGCCAACAGCCATGCGTGCAGCACCGGACGAGTGCAGCTCATTCCAAATGGTGTCACTGTCCACCTGAGCAAACAGTCAGCAGAGCCCGCAGAAAAGAGAGAGAGAGAACGAGAAGGAGAAGGAACAGATGAAAGGATGGGGGAGGGGAGTTGGAGAGAGGGAAGAGAGAGAGAGAAAGCAAATTTGTGAGGAAGGGCTGGCAGGGTAACAGCCTATGTATAATAACATTAGTCTTCCGTCTTAGCCAGCTGAGAAGGCCTCTGGACACAGCTTTGCTTATATTTTTTCTCTGCACTGACTTCTCCAATGGAAACACATTCCTGCCATGCCTCACTGCCATTCCCTGTTTAGATTTCTCGTTACAAACAGCATTACATAGGCTTGATCTGGCGTACTTACAGGCCTGCTAGAAACCAGGCCCCAGTAGTAGATAGAGTAAAAGCGAACACCACTTAGCTATACATAAAAATTGGATTTGCAAATGCTGGAAGAGGAAAATTCAAATACTTTTCTGGCTGCAGGTTTACAAAGAGCCAAAGACAATTATTCGGCAGGTAGCAGTAGCAGTCAGTGAGTAGGAGGTAGCAACTGTAGGTCAGGCACTCCAACTAAATGGAAGGAGTGTGTGGTCCTCACACTTAAAATATTCACAACATTCAACTGCTAGGAGCACTTTAATATTCAAAGCAGAAGGTTAAAATTTCTAATATTTACTACAGTAGTCTTAACGCAAACTGGTATTATTAAAACTGAAGAAGCCATTAAAATACATGGTTGTTTCTATACTAGAGAACAAAGCACAAATCAATATTTTGAATTTACCTTTATAAAGGACTGTTTACTCTTTCTCATGAATACAGAAAGAGAACATATATAACAAGAACAAAAAAGTACAATAATAGTGGTTTATAATTATTATAAATTATGTTACATATTTTATGTATTATATAAAATATTTCATGATATATAAAATAACTATCAAATGGCAAGAGTCTCTAATCTTAGGACTCATAAATTACTTCAAGAACTACAAAATATCATACAATTTTTGTGACTTTGCAAATATCAAGATTTCTGAAATGGGTCAAAAAAGGGAAATTCTACTGAATCCAAAGATTTGTTTTAAAATAAGAATTAAAGAGTCCAAATGACATGAAACAAATACAACAAATAACAATAACACAGATTCATAATGCACTAAGTGTTTCCTAAGCATTTTCACATGCCTTTTCTCATGAGAAGTTTACCAACTTAAAATTCTGTTCAGAACAATGAATAAAAATAAATGAGAACAATAAACAAATATATAATGAATAGAAAATTAAGCTCCTTTCAATAACAGCAGAATGGTATTAAATTGTCTGAATTTTCACTACATTATATGGCTTTACTACTAAGAACTTAATGTTATTAGGTAATTAATTAATTGATGTTTCAGTACTGTAGTTCCTTTACCTGTGAAATGGCAACTTTTTAGAGTACCATCAGCATATGATTTTGATGAAGAACAAATAAGTAAATGATAAGCAAATGTTAGCTACTACTAGTTTAGCTGCTACTACACTCATTTTGTAAAGCCTAGCACATAGTACAGGTCCAATAAGTGTATATTGAATGAACACACTGAGGCTTAGAGAGGCTACGTCACTGGTCTGAATTTCACACAAACCTCTGATCCTAATAGCCCATGTATTTCTACCACACTCGTGAAATAGTCTTTGCTTTTCAAGGAAATTCAGCCAGTGTTATAGTCAACGTCATCATGGTCAACACTATCAGCTAAAAAGTGAGGAAATCATGAAATGAACACCAGAATCTAAACATTTGTTTCTAAATTAAAACCTCTACTTTTTAATGATCAATAAAGTAGTTATTTGAGTTTCATGTGGATACACCCTAGAGAAAGATAATTGCTTATATTGAAAAATAAAAACTATCATTACATAGCATTTCATAGTTTTTAATCAATTTTCACCCATTAGAGAGCTACAGGTGCCACAGAAAGTCCTCATTAATCAGACTTAAAACTATTGGGGGGGAAGCCGGGATGGCTCAGTGGGTTAAGCACTCACATTGCAGTGCCAGAGACCGAGGATCGAATCCCGGCCCTGGCCCGTGCAGACCCATATGCTGAACTGGGGAGTTCTCCCAGTTCATTTCTCTCTCTCTCTCTCTCTCTCTGTCAAAAACAATAAAAAAAAAAATAAGAAAGAAATAAAAGAAAGTTTTATTTCTACAAAATCCCTTAAAAAAAAACACAACTATTGGGAAGGCAAATAAACATAAAACAAATCAAGAAAATCCCAAAAGACTTAATGAGTGACTCATAACCACATATAATTCCAACTCCTTTGTTACTTGATTTTGGAGTACACTGTTAAGTTTTCTTTCTTATAAACAAACAAACAAACAAACAAACAATCTAGAAAATTTTCTTCTAAAAAGTTATAAATATTACACTTGATTAGAAAAATACTACAAGAAAACTACCGACCAATATCTCTGACGCAGACAGACCCAAAAATCATAAGCAAAATACTATCATATATAATATAATAATACATTAAAAAAATTATACACCACAATCAAGTAGGGTTCATTCCAGGGACACAAGGATTGTTTAACATACGCAAATCAATCAATGTGATACCCCACATAAACAAAATAAAGAATAAAAATAATACAATTATATCAATTGATGCAGAAAAAGCATTTGATACAACATCTGTTATGATTAAGACATTTAATAAAATGGGCACAGAAAAAAAGTTCAACATCATAAAGGCCATATATGACAAATCCTCAGATAATACTGTTTAATGGTGAAATACAAAAAGCTTTTCCTCTAAAATCAGAAACAAGAGACGAAGTCCCCCTGTCACCACTGTTATTTAATATAATATTGGAAGTCTTAGCCATATCAATCAGGCAAGAAAAAGAAATAAAAGGCATCTAAACTGGGAATTAAATTAAATTGTTAGTTTTGCAGGTGACATGATTCATTGTGTAGAAAACCCTAAAGACTCTGTCAGAAAACTATTAGCAACACAAGACAAGTACAGCAAAATTGCAGGATACAAAATCAATATACAAAATTCCATTACATACCTATATACTTAAAATAAAATTTCAGAAAAAATATAAATAAAAAAAAGAAAACAATTTCTTTTGAAATTGTAACAAAAATACAATACCTAGGAATAAATTTAACAAAAGGATCTGAAGGACCTATACACTGAAAACTACAAGACATCATTAAAATGAATTGAAAGGCAGAAATGGAAAGATATTTTGAATTCATGGATTGAAAAAATCAACATCATTAAAAATGGCTATATTACTTAAAGAAAACTACAGATTTAATGCTATAGTCATCAAAATTTCAATGGCATTTTAAAAGAAATATAACAACAACAACAACAAAAATCATCAGATTTTTATGGAATCACAAAGAATCCAAAGTAGCCAATGAAATCTTGGAATAAAGAACATGTCTGGAGGTATCACAACCCCTGACTTCGAACTATACTACTAACTGATAATGATCAAAACAGTGTGGTATTGACAGAAAAAAGGCACACAGACCAATGCAATAAAATAAAAAAACCAGAAATAAACCCATGTAATATGGGCAGAAAAGTTTTGACATAGAAAGCAAAAACCTAATGGAGAAAAAAAACTTCTTCAATAAATGGTGCTGAGAAAATTTGAAAGCCATGTGCAAAAGAATAAAACTAGACTGCTATCTGTCACCATATGTATACCAAAATTAACTCAAAATGGATCAAAGACCTGAATTAATAAATTGCATAGAAGAAAGCATAGATCCTAAACTATGGACCTTGTGTTCAGAGAGAAGTAAAAGCAAAAATAATGAATAATGAATGGGACTTTGTACAGTTTGCTTCTGTACAGCAAAACAAACAAACAAACAAACAAAACAACAACAACAAAAACATTATCAAAATAAAGAGGCAACCAACTGAATGGGAGAAGCTATTTGCAAACAACACCTTTGATGAGGGGCTAATATCTAAAATATATAAAGTACTAACACAGCTCAACAACAAAAAAAACAAACAATCCAATTAAAAAATAAACAGCGGACCTAAACAAACACTTCTTCTGAGGAAACATACAAATAGCCAATAGATATATTTAGAAAATGCTCACCTTCACTAGTTATTCAGGCAATGTAAATCAAAACCATAATGTGATACCACCTCACACCTGTAGAATGACTATCATCAACAAGACAATAACAAATATTGGAAAGGTTATAGAGAAAATAGAACTCTCATACTCTGCTGGTGGGAATGTAAATTGGTACAGCCACTATGAAAAACAGTATAGAGGTTCCTCAGAAAATTACTAATAGAATTACTGTACAACTCAGCAATCCTTCTACTGAGTACCTACTAAAAAAAACCTGAAAACATTTATTTGTAAAGATATATAAACCCCAAAGTTCACTGCAGCATTATTCACAGTGGCCAAGACATGGAAACAGCCCGAGTGTCCTTTCATAGATGATTGGGTAAAGAAGATGTGGTACATTTACACAATGGAATATTACTTGGCCATAAGAAAAGATGAAATACTGCCATTTGGGACAACATGGATCGACCTTGAGATCATCATAATAAGTGAGATAAGTCAGACTGAAAAAGTTGAGAACCATGTGATTTCACTCATATGTGGGATAGATGCCTAAAACTGGAAGCCACTAACAAACAATAAAACTCAGACACAAACAACAGTGTAGTAGTTAACAGAGAGTAAGGGAGGGGGCGTAGTGGTAGAAGAGGTTAAAGGGGTAAAATGCATGGTGATGAAAGGAAAACTGACTGCGTGGTGAGCACACAATGCAATACAAAGATGAGGTATTATAGAAATGTACGCTTGAAACCTATATAATTTTATTAACCAATGTCACCACAATAAATTTCATTAGAAAGTACTGAAACAGCTGAGAACAGTATCTGTTTAACCATAGTACTCAGGGACATTAGATAGCCACAAATAACCTTGTCTGACATCTGCCTTTCTGTCCATATATTTCTATCTTCCTGAAAGTATTATAGTAGAGGTAGTTACTATACTATACTATGCCATCAATGTTAGTATGTAAACCTCTAGTAATAAAAAATATATATTGATTTAAAAAAAAAATCAGGTAACATGTGTTGGGCATCTACTATGCAATGGGTGCTAAAAATTATAGCACAGGGGTAACTTTTGTAATAAGGATATAGTTATTTATTGAATAAGCTTTGGACATATAAATGCTCAATGGACGCTTAAGGCTTTGCCCACATCCAAAGTGTAGACTTATCCCTAAACAGGTTCTCTTTAGGAATTATGGAATTAATCATCCATTTATTTACTCATTTTTAAACATAAAGAAACGTTTATCTAAATACCATTTCAACCTATGTTTTTTGTACATTTAGTTTGTAACTAAATAGTAATAATAATCAAAGGTTCTTGATACAATTATTTGAAATGCTCAATTTTATTTAATTCTAAATTTTGAACAGGTTTGTCTTAGATTAAGCTGCTATAAGAAAATGCCATAGAATGGCTGGCTTAACCCCTCAAGCCCTTTCTACCTACACGTGTACTGACCCCATTTCCTCTCCCAGCAGTGTTTTGTGTACTGTGGACAGACCCTATTTTCTCTCCCAGCAGCGTTTCAACATTCAGCTTACGTCCACTTGCCTCATCCATCAATATTTTGCAAATGTGGATGATATACTTTTAGAGATATCGCATTTAAATGAAGTCACACCATGTTTTTGAGAGAAATTTAAAGGTGGCCTGAGGAGTTAAGTCCCCAAATATTAAGTCAGGGCTTGAGGGTTAAGTCCCCAAATGTTAAGTCGGGGCTTGAGGGGTTATACAAAAGAAATTGATTCCTCACAGCTCTGGAGGCCAGGTCAGGTTGCCAGCCAATTCGGTTCCTGTTTGAAATTCTGGTTGAATTACCTTCCTGGTTTGCACATGGTTGCCTCCTCTCTATATCCTCACACACCTTTCCTAGGTGAGTGCATGTAAAGAGAGACAGATTTGACTCTCTTCTTCTTATTAGGTCACCAATCCGATCAAATTAGGACCTCACCCTTATGACCTGATTGAATCTTAATTACCTTCTAAAAGCCCTACCAGGGGAAGCCGGGATGGCTCAGTGGGTTAAGTGTTCACTTTGCAGCGCCGGGGACCGAGAATTGAATCCCAGCCCCGGCCCGTGCAGACCCATATGCTGAACTGGGAGCTCCCCCAGTTCAGTTCTCTCTCTGTCTCT
>PVKE010025305.1:0-23153 GCA_004027555.1 Craseonycteris thonglongyai | reverse complement strand
TCTAACAGGTGTAAGATGGTATCTCATTGTGGTTTTTATTTGCATCTCCCTAATTGCTAGTGAAGTGGAGCATTTTTTCATATATCTGTTGGCCATATGTATGTCTTCACGAGAGAAGTGTCTGTTAAGGTCATCTGCCCATTTTTTAATTGGATTGCTTGTTTTTTTCTTGTTGAGTTTTACAAGTTCTTTGTATATTGTTGATATTAGCCCCTTATCAGAGGCATTGTTTGCAAATATTTTCTCCCAGTTGGTTGGTTGCCTCTTTGCTTTGTTGATCCAAACAAATTTTGTATCAGCATTACCCCAATAGCAAAACCAGACAAGGACACTACATATAAAGAAAATTATAGGCCAATATCCCCAATGAACATGGATGCAAAAATCCTCAACAAAATATTAGTAAATTCAACAATACATTAAAAGGATCATATACCATGATCAAGTAGCATTTACTCTAAAAATGTAGGGATGTTTCAACATCCAAAAATCAATCAACATTATACACAATGGCAAAATGAAGGCTAAAAATCATATGATCATCTCAATATATACAGAAAAAGCATCTGACACAATTCAACATTGATTCATGATAAAAACTCTCAACAAAGTGGGTATATAAGAAATGTACATAAACATAACATAGCCATATATGACAAACCCACATACCCAATGATTAAAAGCTGAAAGCTTTTCTTCTAAGATCAGGACAAAACAAAAACATACACACTTGCCATTTTTATTAAAAGTAATATTACAGGGGAAGCCAGGATGGCTCAGTGGGTTAAGTGCTCACTTTGCAGTGCCAGGGACCAGGGATCGAATCCCGGCCCTGGCCCGTGCAGAACCATATGCTGAACTGGGAGTTCCCCCAGTTCAGTTCTCTCTCTGTCTCTGTCTGTATCTCTCTCTGTCAAATATAAAAATAAAATAAAAATAAATATATTAAGATTAGTACCTTAAAAAAAAAAAAAGTAATATTACAAATCCTAGCCATAGAAATTAGGCATGAAAAAGAAATAATATGCATCCAAACCAGAAAGGAAGAAGTAAAACTGCTTCTATTTGCACATGATGTTAGATATAGAAAACATTAAAGACTCCACCAAAAATACTACTAAAACAAATCAACAAATGCAACAAACTTGAAGTGTACAAAATCAATACTCAAAAATCAGTTGCATACACTACTGATGAAATATCAGAAAGAAATTAAGAAAACAATCCATTTACCACGGCATCAATAAGAATAAAATACCTAAGTAATAAATTTAATCAAGGAGGTGAAAGACATGTGCATTGAAAACTATAAGACACTTGTTGAAAAAAATCAAAGAAGACACAAATAAAAAAAGATATTTCATTCTCATAGATTAGAAGAATACACTTAAAATGGCAAAATACTTTTATATTATCATAAAAAGAGACACATAGATGAATGGAACAGATTAGAGAGTCTAAAAATAAACCCACACATGTTTAATAGTAAATTAATTTATGACAAAGGGGGTTGTGTATACATAATGGGGAAAAGACAGTCCCTTTAATAAATGATGTTGAACAGATATATAAAAAAATGCTCAACTTTACTAGCAATTAGGAAGATGCAAATAAAAACCACAATGACATACCATCTTACACCTGTTAGAATGGCTATAATCAACAAGACAAGGGATAACAAGTGCTGGAGAGGCTGTGGACAGAAAGGAACCCTCATACACTGCTGGTGGGAATGTAAACTGGTACAACCACTATGGAAGGCTGTATGGAGATTCCTCAAAAAATTACGAATGGAATTATCATATGATCCAGCCATCCCTCTACTGGGCATCTACCCAAAAATCCTGAAAATCTTAATCCTTAAAGATGTTTGTACCCGCATGTTCATCGCAGCACTGTTCACAGTGGCCAGAACATGGAAACAACCAAAATGCCCTTCGATAGATGACTGGATACAGAAGTTGTGATACATTTACACAATGGAATACTACTCAGAGATAAGAAAAGATGAAATACAGTCATTTGTGACAACATGGATGGACCTAGAGATCATCTTATTAAGCGAAATAAGTCAGACTGAGTCAGGAAACATATGACCTCACTTATAGGTGGAATATAAAACTGAAAGTTACAAAGACACAGAGACCTATGGACACACTCAATAGCTGGGTGATTGCCTGAGGGAAGGGGAGGAGTGGGGAGGGAGAGAGGGAGGGGAGGTGGGAGAGGGCACCAACATTATGGACACACTCAATAGTTTGGTGGTTACCTGGGGAGGGGGGCAGGAGTGGGAGTGGACACCAGATATATGGTGATGGAAGGGGAGCTGATTCTGAGTGGTGAGCACATAATGCGATATATAAGTAATGTGATATGGAGTTGTACATCTGGAAACTATCTAATTGTTACCAATCAATGTCACCCCAATAAATTTAACAATAAATAAATAATGTTGGAAAAACTGCACAGCCACATGCAAAGGAATGAAACTGGACCATTATCTTACATCATATACAAAAATCAACTCAAAATGGACTAAAGACTTGAATGTAAGACCTGAAACCATAAAACTCCTAGAAGAAAACATTGGGGACAATCTCCTTGAGAATGGTCTTGGCAATGCTTTTTTGGATTTGCCAACAAAAGCAAAGGTAATAAAAGCAAAATAAACAAGTGGGAGTAAAAAGATTTTGTATAACAAAGATAACCATTAATGAGATGAAAAAGCAACCTACAGAATGGGGAAAAAATACTGCATATATCTGACAAGAGGCTAATAGCTAAACTATATAAAGAACTCATCCAATTCCATAGGCAAGAAAAACAAAGAATATGATTTAAAAATGGGCAGAAAATCTGAATAGATACTTTTAAAAAGAAGACACAGATGGCCACCAGGTACATGAAAAGGTTTTTGACATCAGTAATCATCAGGAAAGTGTAAATCAAAACCAAAATAAGATTACCTCACACCTGTTAGAATGGCTATTATCAAAAAGACAAGAAATAACAAGTGCTGGAGATGTGGAGAAAAGGGAACACTCATGCACCATTGGTAGAAATGTAAAATGATACAGCCACTATGGAATACATTATGAAGGTTTCTTTAAAAATTAAATGATAAAACTATTAGATGATCCAGGAATTCTACCTCTGGGCATTTATCCAAAGAAATAAAAGCACTATCTTGAAAAGATATCTGCACCATGTTCATCGCAGCATTATTTATAATGCCAAGACATGAAAACAACTTAAGTGTCTATCAACGCATGAATAGGTAAATAAAATGTCACACACACACGCACACACACAGAGAAATATTATTATTTGGCCACTAAAAGGAGATCCTTTCATTTGCATCAACACAGAGCTTGAGGGCAGTATGCTAAGTGAAGTAAGTCAGAGAAAGACAAATACTGTATGATATCACATTATGGAACCTTAGAAAAAAGAACTCATTGATATATAGAACATATTGGTGGTTGCCAGAGGATAGGGTGGAGGTGGGCAAAATGGGGGATGGTAGTTAAAAGGTACCAATTTCCAGCTGTAAGATAAATAAACCCTGGGGATGTAATGTACAACATAGTGACTACAGTTAACAATACTGTATTGTACTTATATTTTAAAGTTACTGAAAGTAGATCTTAAAAAAGTTCTCATCATAAGAAAAAAGACTTTATGTATGGTGACAGATGTTAAATAAAATTATTGTGGTAATCATTTCATAACATATGCATATATCAAATCACTATGTTGTATATCTAAACTAGTACAATGTTGAATATCAATTATTTTTCAATTTTTAAAAAATGGCTTCCCACTCCAACTACCACTCTGTACTATGAAACAATACTCTCTCATAGGCTCTGCTTTGTCCTCCTGATTGACATTAAAGCACACTGTAGCTAACACATAAGCTGGTAAGTAATTTGTGGAACAGGCAAATGCAAGCACAGCTTCTTAAATGAAGATCTTCATTTAAATTAGCAAATTACACTACTGCATTTAGAAGAACATTTCAATTTCTTATACAGTCCTGTTGTTCCAAATAACGTTCACCATTATTAGAAGCTGTGTTCAAGCCAAAAATCTTCAGCTTCGTTATTTTCCCAAAATACAAAGTAAATACAAACTGATGCAATAAATTGAAAGACTTAAATTAAAAGGATATCTAAAATAAGTGGCAGGTCTTTCTACCAATTATAATTCAATTGAAAGCACACAAGCCTTTAATCCACCACATCTTTAAAAGTACTAGCTGTTGGCAAGAAAAATTCAGCACTACAACTTGGTCCTTTATAACCTGGTATTGCTTTTCCTACAATGAACTATAAAATTAACCATAAACATTTTGGAACAAATTTACATAAGAGAAGACACTTAAATGAGGTTTTTTATTTTAAAAACTGTACATAAAGTATCAAAAGAAATGAAGATTAAAGAAAAACATCACAGAAGTTCTTATGTGCAGTGCATTTTAATGTGAATAAAATTAGTATGACATTTCATAAGAGGTGTCTGTTTTGCTTAATTTTCTCAATAATTTCTCCTCTTTCCTTTGAATTTCTTCCCCAAAATAAATATAAGTAAATATACCTTTATTCGTTTTGAGGAGTTTCACTTACTAAAATCCATCTATTTTTACTTGGAGTGTCCAACCTTTTGGCTTTCCTGGGCCACACTAGAAGAAAATACACTAATGATAGCTGATTACCAAAAAAGCAAAAAAATCTTATAATGTTTTAGGAAAGTTTAGGAATTTCTGTTAGGCCACTTTCAAACCTGTCCTGGGCAGCCACAGGTTGGACAAGCTTAGAAGCTTGAATCTTAGACCATAGCACCTGTACCAACCATACCATACCACTCCCACAGCCCCTGCCCAGCTCCAAACAGAGATAAAGCCAAACCACAGGTGGCTGATCCAAATGAGACTATTTGACCTAAAAGAAGTCAGTCCACAGGCTGACCAGCAACTTTCATATTCTTATCACATACAAGAATTACTTTTTGGTTCAGTTTCCCAACCAGGATACCCTTACTAAGAGTTACATCACTTATAAGAGTTACTATTTGGTTCAGTTTCCCTCATTCATGAAACTGAACCAGAATACCCTTACTAAGAAAATGACACAGTTAAAAGAAAGAACAAAAACTAAAGCAGAAATAACAAAGGAGCTTTGATGATCAGTGAGTGTGCCATATTTTAAACATTTAGTTAGCAGTATAGGTATACACCTTTTTTAAAAAGTTATAAAGTAAAGGAAAAGTATACTCCGTAGGAGGTGAAGAAGTTAGAAAGTGGTAAGTTGAAAGCAGAGGAAATGTATACGGTAGATGGTGGCCGAGGCAAACTAGTTCTGGAAAACTAAAATGAAACCCACAAACATCTTGTTGCTGAGGACCTCTGGAGAAGAAACAAGAGACTAAAAGACAAGATTATGGAGCTCAGAACTTTACATAGTAGGCAGAGTAATTAGTATCACAATTTACAGATCAATAAGCGAGTCCAGAGAGAGATCAAAATTAGACTGCTCCTAAGTCATGGAAAAAGAAAAAAAACCAGGTCTAAATTCCTACTTTAACATTATTGCTATTTTATCGTACTATTTCTCTGGCTCATGTCTAAGGCTTCCAACCATATCTCCTCACCCTACACATATACTTTCCAAGTACACATTTGGGTCCTATCCATTTTACAAGGAAAATGATCCAGTTGCTCCTTCAGCCCAAGTGAACAATCCAATAATGCCATACAATTATTGCTATAATGCTTGCAAATAGTCTTGAATTGCCAAACCAGGAGAACTAAGAAAGTGACAGATAAAGAGAACTACGTGAGAAGTACAGCTTACTCTTTCCCAGAAAGCACCTCTGAAATAATCCAGATGATAAATATATATTGACTACTATGTTTAACAGGAACGACATTTCAGAGGTACTAAAAAATAGACCAGTGCCAATCCGTGAACTTTAGAAGAAATAACTGAAAAATGAGCAGAAGACCTAGGCAGACACTTCACCCACAAAGACATATAAATGGCCAACAGACATATGAAAAAAAGCTCAACTTCATTAGCTATTAGGGAAATGCAGTTCAAAACCACAATGAGATACCACCTCACACCTGCTAGAATGGCTATAATCAACAAAACAAGGAACAAGTTCTGCAGAGGCTGTGGAGAAAAAGGAACCCTTGTACACTGCTGGTGGGAATGCAAACTGGTACAAACAGCTTTGGAAGACAGTATAGAGATTCCTCAGAAAATTGGGAATGGACCTACCAGATGACCTGGCAATCCATCTTCTGGGTATCTACCCAAATAACTTGAAAATCTTAGTCCATAATAACACATGTACCCCAATGTTCATTGCAGCACTATTCATGGTGGCCAAGTCATGGAAACAACCAAAGTGTCCTTTGATAGATGACTGGATAAAAAAGCTGTGGTACATCTACACAATGAACTACTACTCAGTGATAAGGAAAGATACAACACTGCTATTTGCAACAACATGGATGGAACTTGAGATCATCACGCTAATTAAAACAAGCCAGAGAGAAAAATCTAAGAACCAACCACATGACATCACTCATATGTGGAATATAAAACTGAAAGCAACAAAGAAACAAAACTTATGAACATAGTCAATAGTTAAGTGGTTACCTGAAGTTATGGGGGGAGGGGTGATAAAGGAGGGAGGGGGATCTAAATATATGGTGATAAAAAAAAAAGCTGACTCTGGGTGGTGAACACGTATTGTAACACACAGATGAAGTACTATAGAATTGTACACCTGGAACCTATGTAATTTTTACTAACCAATGTCACCCCAATAAGTTTAACAATAAAACAAAGAGAAAAAAAAGAAATTGAGCATATGAATTTAGAAACTTTTATAGTGATTTGATGTAACTTCAACATTTTTTTATTACATTTAAAAAATATTAGTCTGCAATGGATTGAAAATTTAGGGGGAGAAATATCCTTTATCACAGATAATTTGAGAAATACTGCTAGACTATATGTAATAGAATTAGTTTTATTACACAGCCACATGATAATATGAGAAACTATCATATTGTTCAACTAAAATACTTCTGAAAACTACATTTTTGAATTTGAAAAAATAAAATTTGAACAGGCCAACCATGTAGTAAGAAACTACATCGTGTCATGCAAGAAAGATGATTTTGTAAATGTGTTCTTTAGAGGCTGTTTATAGTGTATACTTCTTCACCACATGAAAAAGTAATCTTCCTATTTCCTTCCAGGATATAACAGAAATGAAAACTTATATTTTGTGGTCAAAGATAAATTTAAAGTTATCTCTTCTGAAAAATAAAAAGAAAAAAGGAAAAATCTTAAGAAGAACACAGAAATCAGATTTTCTGAAATGTAATATTAGTTTAAATGTGGAAGTAGGTATATGCAAGAACATAAGTAAATGGCTAAGAAATCAGCATAAAACATAAATTTAATTATGGCACTGTGTCATATTTAAAAATTCATCACATTTTTTAGAGATGCAAAATAAAGAGTATGTGAAAAAACAATGTCCAAATCTGCTTTGAAATACTTCAGCATAAAAAAGGCAGAAGAGGAGGAGGGTAGGAGGAGGAGCGGAGGAGGAGGGGAGGAAGAAGACAAGCAGAAGCAACTGCAGCCATTTGTAAAGTTCTTAGTAATTAATTGATGAATCCAAGTAATGGGTATGTGTTATATTTTTCCCCTAATCTGAGTATGTTTGAAATTTGCTCCAAAAAAACAAACAAACTAGTGGATTATATAGAAATATTTGTATTTCTAAAAAAATCATTTTAAGAAAGTATTTTATTCTATCTACAACCCCTTAAAGTTTAAAACTAAAACCCACGCATTCATACTCTTTGACAGATTTTACAAAGTGCCAACAAAGGAGGCACTAAAAAGTACTTTTAAAAAGAATACCATCAAGCCATGCAGATAAGTTCAAAGTACAACCACACAGAATCAGAATCACATTTAGCTTTTCCAAAGCTAATAATAAGGGGAAGCCGGGATGGCTCAGTGGGTCAAGCGCTCACTTTGCAGCGCCAGGGACCGAGGATCGAATCCCGGCCCCGGCCCGTGCGGAACCATATGCTGAACTGGGAGCTTCCCCAGTTCAGTTCTCTCTCTGTCTCTGTATCTCTCTCTCTCTCTCTCTCTCTCTCTGTCAAAAATAAATAAAAATATATTTAAAAAAATAATAATAATAATAATAATGATAATGATAATAATAAACAACAAAGTAGCAGATATGGGCCTTTAATAAAACTTAAGAGGCTTTGGCTTTGCCATCTAAAGTTTAATTTCCCAAAGTACTCAATTAGAGCTTGCTAATATCTTTTTCAGTGGATAAAGCTTGAGGATATCATGGAAGACTTCTCTATCACCTTCCTTCCTGCTTTGCAACCTATGATTGAAGAAGTTCATGATTGGTTGTTATTTGCATTTCCTCTGACAGTATCAGAGATCAAGACTGCTAAAAGGGGAGCTGATTCTGGGTGCTAGGCACATAATGCGATGCATGGGTGATGTGATGTGGACTTTTACATCCAGAAACTGTCTAATTGTTACCAATCAATGTCACCTCATTAAATTTAACAATAAAAAAATAAATAAATAAAAAATAAGGCTGTATGTGATGAGTAATTTTAAAATCAACCTGAACATCCTTCAAAGATTTTATCTTACAATTTTTAAAGCCATATTCTTGGTATTTTTCTATAATGTTCCCTCCCAATACTCCAAGCAATCAACCAGAATATTAGGAACCAACATCCTGAAAATTAAGCTTAGAGTTAATTTGGTCTAGCCTCTAGCTTATACTTAATGCACACAACTGTTTTGGAGGTAGAGAGGCTCAAACAAAGGTAATTTTTAAGACTTTCAAAAAGCCTCCTTAACAAAGGTCCCATATAGGCTATTCTTCTTAAATACCTGTGTTGGAAATCAAGATATTAATCATTCACTCAAACCACTGAGCCAACTATTAGGATTTACTGAAATCTACTATTAGGTAAGTACCACCATAATACAAAATTAGTAACGCTCGATCCCTACCTTAATGGAAGCTCAGTTAACCTGAGACAGAAGTAGAGAAAGTAAAGTCTGAAAAAATGGCATCTTCTTCAATGGTTGGTATAAAAAAATAAAATATAGTTTACTCTTGAACAACACCAGTTTGAACTGCATGCATGGGTCTACTTATAAGTGAATTTTTTTCAATAAATGATCTAAATGGTATTTTCTCTTCCTTATGATTTTCTTAACATTTTTCTTTTTTCTACCTTACTTTATTGTAAGAATATAGTATATAATACATGCAACAAACAAAATATGTTTTAATCAACTGTATGTTATCAGTAAGGCTTCTCTGGTCAACAGCAGGCTACTAATAGTTAAGTTTTTAGAGAACCAAAAATTATACTTAGATTTTCAACTGCATGGTGAGGTTGGCATCTCTACCCCTAAAGTTATTCAAGGGTCAACTGTACTCCAAAAGTACTTCGCAATGAACTATTCCAAAAGGACTAAAGAATCAATTTTATTTAATATTTTTAATTTATTAGAATAATAAACAAATACTAAAATCTTATAATATGAAAATGATAGGAAAATGTCAAACCTAACAAAATTCAATAGATAAAATAACTAGAAAGATTATACAAGGTAAGTACAATATAACAGAATTAATGGATAATATTCTCAAATAGTCAGAATTAACTTCTTGAGGAATGCCAGGACAGCTCAACAGGTTGAGTGCTTGCCTTGTAACCACGAGGTCCAGGGACTAAATCCCAGCCTCAGCCCATGCAAACCCATATGCTGAACTGTGGCACAACTGGTGACCGCCAGGATGGCAATGAAGGTTCTCACCTCTCATGCAGGAGGCCCCCAGTTCGATTCCCACCCCGTGCTGCCCCACATCCACCCATATGGAAGAAAACTATGTCACAACTAATGATGTACAACTATGCAGACTGCTCTGGGCCCTCCCCCTTCTCTTTCTTCCTCACTCTCTCATATTCTCTCAAACAATAAAAAATAAGTCTTAAAAAATAAATTAACTTCTTGAAAATCCTCATGATAGGAGAATTCTTAAACAAGGCACTCATAATCTTATTTTTTTAATGAGATTGCAAAACAATCTACAGAGCTTCATAAATATGTTTCATATTTATTAACTTAAAAATACACAGAACATAGCTACCAAGGGCATTTCCTTACCCTAAATTGGTAATAAGCTATACTTTTCAATTTGTCTTTGAAATTCAGAGAAGATGTACTACTGGGGCTTAAATAGACAATATGGGGCTGAAATAGAAAGAGAAGGAAGTAAATATTATAATTACTAGAAAGGACCTGCCACCTCCCATAGCTCATAGATATTTATACTTGCACAGTCATTCAAGTTCAATTCCAAAAGCTGCTTGAATGTTTCTGGCATTGGCGTGAGTGTTCTTACCTAGTGGCTCCATGGAGTTGTAGGATATCACTGAACGCCCCCTAAAGGACATGAAACACTATGAATGTAAATACATGAAATTTTCTGGGAAGAAGATCCATGGCTTTCATCAGATTCTCCCTTTGACATCTCACTTTACATCTGATATGATCAAAGAAAGGTTAAGAATTAACCACAAACCAGATTTCCCTGCTTTTGACATGCCAATAAACCTGGAATTTTCTCTCTCCTTTGAATAAAGCATGGAATATAAGCTGTGGACTTCTTTTGAACGCCTCTTTCCACTTCATTATTGGTTACAGTGATTCATTCACACCTCATCTGAAGGTCCATTCTTAGACTTTGCTTATATACTTCCTCAAAATAAAGACTTTACTAACCAAATCTATACCTATTTTCTATGAAAACCTTTGCTTTTAAAAAAAATATTTGTTACGAAATTCTACTTACTGGTTTTACAAATTAATAGGAATGCTTTGTGGTATTATAGCTCCCTGGTCTGTAACCTAAGAGCTTTGCTTCCTTAGTCAGTATTCCACAAACCTAATGATGGGAGAGTCATTTTAAATCCCTTTTTTTTTTTTGCAAAGAGTCCCATACTCTTGGAGACTGAGCTGACAATATGCCTTTCATTTTACATTGTCATGGCACTTTATGTGTAGCACTACTAGACATCTACCTTGGCAATAATAGCTCTGACAGCCCAAACAACATTCTTTTTAATCTCTTCTTGCCCAATATCATAAGGGTTACAAATAACACATGGTAATACACATAGCTCAATAATAAAATATAATATATTTTCATGACACTTAATATGTATGTGACCAATCGCCTATGAAGCAACTGGCAAAAGAACAAAGGTGGAAACGAGTGACCCAGATGTCCAGCAGAGGTTCTGAAAAACATATATGGTACAGAAGTAAATCTACATTATATCTGAATTTCAAATAAGGCAAACTCATAAATGAGTAGGGATTACTATACTCATAAAATAAGAGAGATCTGGAAAGAGATCTGGTAGTCATTATACACTGTTTCCTGTAGAGTAACATTTCCAATGTGCTGTTATAGTCAGAGAGGCCAACTGTAATAGTGGCCATTAACAGAAAGCATATTGGAAACAGAATAGAAAATACTACCTAAGTCTATTTCTTTTGACAAGAACCAGACAATGCATGTATGTGAAAATAAAATTATTAGAAAGGTAAGGGATGGAGGCTTTCCACATGAAGGTGAACTATAAAACACTGGAATCTTCAGCCTGGAAATAATGCTGAAAGGAAACTGGCACAATATGCATGAATTCCTGAGGCAAGAGGCAGTGACAGAGTGTGAACGCAGGTTATTTCACAAAAGCTAAAATAACAGAACCAAGGGAAACTAAAACATCTAGATTGAAGAAGAAAATTTTAAAAATAATAATTTATAGAGTAGATAATACCAAAAAGGTTTCTTTATTTCTTGTCACAATAATCCTATGAGGAGAAAACTTTCTATATATTTCAATAAAATTTATGGGAGAAAGATTAGAGTGCAAAATGTCTTTCCCATATTTAACTCCAAAACATAAAAACTAATTGGTTTTAGCAAAAGTATCCTTATACATTAATTTCACATCTAATCTCTGTGACTGCAAGTTTATTCTTAGTATATTTAAAAACTCACAAGGAATTACTGAAGTTCACCACTATCAGAAAGACCCAAATTAATATGAGGTTACAGATGGCATTATTTGCATTTCCTGTTATAGTTTTAAGTTGTAAAGCTTAGCACCCACAAGATGAGCATGCTCATGAAAATCAAGTATTAATTCTCAAAAACTTTAGATAGTAAGCTCTAGAACAAAATGTCATTAAATATTGAGCACGTTTTCTATAAAACAAATATGATGATCTCTTAAACATTTATAAATACATACTCTAGATCTCTTCCTCACCAAAAAAATGATGAAAATACAGAACAAAATAAAGTGCATAATTAAAGACTCCTTTACTTACCAATCAACACCATTATAAAAACATAAAAGTTTACCTACTTTTAAATTATTTTGGTATTTTAAGTAATCATCATCAATATTTTTGGCAAGATTCTATAATTCTGCAATTTCATAGGAATGAATAGGAGGAATAATTAAGGTCGTTCGCAATACATTATCCTTATTCACTACACACATCATGAGATACTATTTTCTACCGTGGATTATACCATGATAATATAAAAGAATTAAGTAAAGATATAGAGAAAAATCAAAACAGAAATCTTATGTCAATAAGCTCATCTAGGGCAAAGACTAGTTGAAGTGTCTGTCAACATTCAAGAAGCCAACCAAGGGGAAGCCGGGATGGCTCAGTGGGTTAAGCGCTCACTTTGCAGCGCCGGGGACCGGGGATCGAGTATGCTGAACTGGGAGCTCCCCCAGTTCAGTTCTCTCTCTGTCTCTGTATATCTCTCTCTCTCACTCTCTGTCAAAAATAAATATAAAAAAATAAAAAAAGAAGCCAACCAATAAAAAGCACTGGCCATTAGTTATATCCAACGGTAGTGGCTATGGCAATCCTCCATGGTAAATTCCAGCCTGTGTTCTGCCTAGGCAATAAAGCATTCCCTACAGAGAGTTCTGTTTTTCCTCTGTTGCTCCACGGTATATCCTAAGTACAAGGCACAAGAAATAGCAAGAAATTCAGCTACTGTTATAACAAAATCACCTGAACCAAAACATGCATTAAATGTCTTCAACTTGATACTGTAGTAAATGTTACATAAAGAAGTACAGTCAATTTCTGGCTATCTATACCAGTGAAGATGAGCAATGGAAAATCAAAAGGGACAGATCATCACTCAGCTGTTCAGAGTCATCATCACCCTACTCTGCACAACAGTGAAACTGGTGAAAAACCAGAAAAGTAGCCATAATTGTGCTATGAGATAATGGATCTATTCAGTCAATTCAGGACTCCCCAGATAGGGTTCTCCACAACATAGCTGCCATCCCAGGTGGAAATCTTGGCCCCAATTTTAGCTAGGCAGCAAAATGTGAGTTAAGGATAGAAGAACTAGAATGGCACTACAGTTAGAAAGCTGAGAAGAAATGTCTATGAAAATGTAATCTACTTCATCATTAGAGAATACAGTTCTTGTTTATGCCAACTAAGAATTCGGGTATCCTGAATCTACTAATTTTTGAAGGTAAAGACAATTATGTAAACTTTTATTGTACTTCTTTTGGATCTCATCAACAAACTATGATATGAAAGTATTAAAACTGATTTTAAATATCTGACTAGAAGGGCATATCTTAAAGCAAGTATCAAAAAAATAGCATTCATTTATTTAATTGACCCAATACTATACAGCTCCATAAAATCTTTTATTGAATGCAAATCACTAAATCTTTTATTCTAAAATTGGGGGAATTCACGGCTAATACTTAACAGTTCACATTTTGCCCAATTTGGATTATATGTTATAAACTTAGAAAAAAATTTAAAAAGAGCTTAACAGAGAAGAAGGTGGGGTGAGGGGAGAGTATCCTAATTTTTAAAATGAGCTCATTAATTCCATAAGATTAATAATTAAAAATCCATCTGTTTGAATGTCAATGTAAAACTGCTGCTAGTTCCAGTCAAGGGTGTATTAATAAAAATAAATAGTGAACTGAATTAAAGCTTACTTTATCAATCATTAGACCCAAAGTCTGGGGTTTGTCTTTATTTTGGATAAATTTTATAAACATATATTCCCAAAGTTAAATAAAGAAACGATACAAACATATTTATTTAACTGTGTCCTTTGGAGCACATGGCAAAACAGCATGCACAATTATTAGTTTAAAAAAAAAATGAAGTGAAAAATTGTAAAACAAAGTTTTTGTTTAAATGATTATATATCATGAAATATATTCTCATGCAATTCAGAAACAGAATTAGAACTATTAATAGAATGAGTTCAATACTCATTTTATAAATGAGGACAGTGAAATTCAGAAAGGCTGATCCAGAACTATTTCTATACTATTTCTAATTTGTCATTAATGTCATCCCCTATAATTTCAAATTAGTTTCTCCATGACAGAAGTGAGAATCAAACAAGACATGATTATTATTGAGCTTAAAGCTCAATCCATAAATTGAAAATTAATAAGACTAAGTGTATCCCCATGTTTCTGTAACAGTAACTAGGATTGGCGTTAGCAAGCTTGCTAATATCAAGGGTTACGAGTTGTGAATTCTGTGTAGAATGGGAGAATGTATCCATGTCTGGGTTGACAGAGAAAGCCTTCCAAGGACAAGTCTTTAAATCAAGACCTCAAAGATGAGTAAGAGATGATGAGAGAGAGAAAAGAACATTTTGAGCAGAAGCAACCACATGTTTAAGAGCCATGAGAGAGAAAAAATAAGTGCAGAGACATTTTTAAGTATGACTAGGATTAGAAAGATGTGATTAAAAAAGTAGAGAGAACCAGATCACAGAGGCTCATTGGGCCCCATCAACATTTGGATTTTATTCTAAACCACTGAAATAAGGAAAGTACTATCAGATTTGCATTTTGGCTGCCACATAAAGAACAAATTTAAAGTGAAACGCCAGAAAACTACTAAAAAATGTATTCCATAATTTGGAAATGACTGTTTCACTTCTTCAAATATTCAGAATCACATTCTGGGGCTCATAAAATAATTTGTGGCAATAAATAGTACAGTTAAGAACTTATACTAAGTTCTATTATGTTATTTAGCTGATAAAATGTTGATTTATCAAATATCGAGGAGATAAACCAAAAAATAACAACTTTCATTTAATTAAATGAGTTTTGAGGAATCCAGGAATAATAATAGCACATTTATCTGAGTTTTTATAAAGGGCTAGAAAAAAATTTTCATCACTACTGGTTTTAATCACCTGAATAGTTAGCAACATCTCATTTCAAATGTTCTCTAATACATACTTAACAAAAATTATGCCATAAAGTATAAGTTCTTATGAGGAAAAAAAACATTATACATAAGAATCAAATATTATAATTATTTGATAACTCCATATCTTTGTTTCTCATATACCACAGAATTAAAAGTTAACTGTACAGCTTTCCAAAGAATCTCATGTTTTGCCAATGTTAGATACAGACCTCCTGCAGAGAGGAAGCAAAAGAAAATTCTTCCTACTTATACAATGTCAAGGACAAAAGTAAGACTAATCAAAAGATCCCCAACAAGAACTCCTTGACATCAACTAATATGTCATTGATAATTCAGTAAAAGACAACACAGTATATATATACAGCCTTGACTTTTGTGAAATGGTTCATCTGTCAGGGATCTTTCATTTGCCATTCAAAATGACTAATCTAAAACATACTGAAAACTGTGCAAGGCAGATTTTTCACTCAAAGTTAACAATGTAATTTTACAAGTCAAAACCAATGTTTAAAAAATACTACTTATATATATAAGTTCAGTCTCTGAATTCATAATTTTATAAAATCAAGATGTGAAGATAAATGCTCTTCAAAATAATCTAAAAGAAAAAATATTTTAGTTTTACTGGGAGTTAGGATGCTTATAAGCAAACACTTAAGAATTAGACTGGAAAAACAAGGCTAAAACTACCTTAATAAATAATCATTAAGGAGTCTTCAGACATAGGTTAAAATATTCTTCTCACATAAACTTTACATAATTCCACCCTTACCATTCTAACCAAGTATTATGCTCTAATAAGGACTATACTAATCTTCAGCCAGCAATATTTTCAGGCTGATATTATTATTCTCATTTCCTTGAATAATATCCATACTCCAGGGCCATTTTCCTTCTCATATTCAATATCATGCATGCTTGTATCAAGGTTCCTTTCTTCATATCCTGTCACAGTATCAATCACTGCCTCCTGTCCACTCAATCCACTTTTGATTTATCAGCCGCCGTCTTTCTGGACTCCATAACTCGACCCAAACCATTTTAACAAGACATTGACAAATAGCACCCAGTATCACATCAACCTGTTCCACTTAGTAAACTAAGACACAGTAACTGTGACATCTCTGCATAAGTATTCCATTCTATTCCCCAGACTGATGTATATTAATGAGGAGATGGTATTTGAAATGCTTCTTCCACATCAGCATCTAATATGATCAAATTAGGAAATGGGATGATTTATTAAATTTTGTAGAGCTGAAATATTTCTTTATATCGCTATATGTGTGGTTTCAGAAAGTGAGCTGTTGCTTTCAATTTTTCTACTGAGGATGTGCCTGCATTTCACAGACGAATTATTGTCTTTAAAAAGATTGCAAGAAGGCAAAATGTTATTAAGCAAATGCTCAGTAAAACAAACTAAATCAGTTTTAAAATTCCTAATTTAATGTAAATCTTGGTTGTTTCACTGAAATTCAGTTTGTGATCTTATTAAGTCATATTTGCATTGTACTGTCTTGCTGTAGGACAGTTTTAAATTTATAGCATTACCAAGCAGCTTCACTTCTTGACTTTTAAGATATGTCCTCAATAAAATAATTGCTCTATAAGCACACATTTTGTTCTTGTTTTCAGGTATAAGACAAAATAAAGATCAATGGGTTAATAAAAGAATAAAATACCGGTATAAAATCAATTATGTGAATCACCTCTATAATTTTCATAATTAGATGTTTAAACATTTTTTATTAGTGCTCGCCAACAAAAGTTCAATAACTGTTTCATGGGCAGTTCAAACTTTAACCAATGAATTAGTTTTTCATTGTATTTGTATATGATTCAGATAAGAAATGAGAAAAAATAAATGTAACACTCATCTGTTTTCCATAAACAGATACTCATCTTACCTCATCTTCTATTTTCTAGATATCCATATATTCCAGAAGTCAAATTCTACTCATTTTAAAACTACAGAATATCCAAATACAAAATCCACATTTAAGTGTAGATGTAAGCTAACCTCTGCATACTGGGCTTATATATTCAATAGTTTTCTAATGGAGCCACCAATGATTTATTTTGGTTCATGGGCAAATCGAAAGATTATAAATAAATGAATTCTGAAGAAGCTCTGATTTAATTCATTGACTAGAAAATACCTGTAAAACTCAACAGAGCAATACAATGCAGGTAGTGAATGAAGAGGAAAACATCACAAAAACAAGAAAAGATTCACCCAGTAAGGAATTGTGATTCCCAGATATTTACTACTTAGATTTTATTATGTACACAAGGATCATTTATTTGATTACATTTATATATTCTTGTAACTGTTACATTAAAAAATTTAACTTTAATCAAGTTGAAAAAAATACTACATTGTTAAAATAAAGTACAATCTTTCTCTTTTAATACTCAGGAAAGAACACCAAAAAACATGAGATCAGAAATGCTATACTTTGTTTCTTAAATAGGTAATTAAGGCATGGAGAAAATGAGAATTAAACATATTTTTTAAATTTGTTAAGCCACTAAAATATGATAAAAATAGAAGCAAATTCGTCAGTATATTATAGTACGTAGTATACAGAATAACTATTACAACTTTTGTAAAAACCCTAACATTTTTACTAATCTTTAGAGTTTACAAAGTACTTTCAATATACTATCTTATTAGATAAATGGATTTTCAGACATTATGTTACACTTGCTTTCCAATACATATTTCTTACTTGTTCTTTTCATAATATTCTCAATAAAAATTTTTCTAATTTTCTCTAATAGCAATTATCATGCTCTTCCCTAATACCCTTCACACTTGCAGTCTCCAGGATACACATTTAAACTGTCTCATTCAGTGTCTGCTCTGTGTGTATGTGTGTGAGTATGTGTGTGTGTGTGCGCGTGTGCACGAGCGCTCATGGGCATGTGGCGGGTGACATAATCTAAATGCTTCTTCAGTAGAAACCTAAGTAGCATCGAAGGGAAAAGTACTCACAGACATTGGGCAATTAAAACATTATACTTTAAGGAATAGACAAAAAAAAATGTTTTAGAATTCATGAATTCCTTCAACTTTATGTTAACTCTCCAGATCCACAGATGGAAGAGTGTGGTAATACCTATATACACAGACATATTTGAAGCATGAAGGAGAAACACAAATATGAAACAAAACTATTCACTAAAGAAATGGATTATTTCAAATGCCATTCCTGTGTTTACAAAATACAGCAAAACAGTCATGTACAATAACTGCTACATAAATAAGATAAATAATATTTTATAAATATATTTATAATTACTCTGGAAAAACCTAACATCAAAAAATATAATCTGAAAGTATTATAAGTTCCTACTGAGAATATGTTATGCTCATCCATATGCAGTAAAAGGGCGCACAATTTTAAGAAATCACCTAAGTCAATGATTACCTCACATTATACAAAAAGTATTCAATTTAACTTCTTGAATCAAAATCAAAATATGTCTTTATTAAGAAAAGATATTCATGCCAAAGAGCCCAGAGAGTCAATAACACTAGAAAATATTTGTCTGAGAACGACTAGCTCATTACTAAATATGTAAAAATCCTCAACGCCAGCTACTTATGGTGATTTATTTGGATATGGTGTAATATACAGTATTATTTTAGCTCCATGTGAGGCAATAAAATGAAAAACTGGCTGTGGAGTCTTCAATACATAGAAGTAACTCGTAAAGTTAGAAAACAAATCAAAAGCTGAATGAGAACAAAAACAAGATGAAAATGCATCAGAAATAAGAATCTAACAAAAATCAACACCTCTTTTTTACAAATATATTACAAGCAAACAAGAAACATAAAGGTCCTTCTTTAGTTTTACAAAGGGCCGTCACAGAAAACCTACAGCTACATAAGATTTGAAGGTTAAAGACTTTCCTCCTAAGATAGAGAAAATGGCAAGGATGTCCAATCTCACTACTTTACTTCAACACAGAACTGGAAATCCTAGACAATGCAAAGAGCCAACAAAATTGAGTAAGTCACAAAATTTAAAGAAGAAAAGTAAAACTGTTTTCAGGTAATATAATTGCTTTTGCAGAAAATCCTAGGGTATACTCAAAATATCTACTAGAACTAGTAAGAGTAGCAAGGTTAGAAGACTTGAAATAAATATTTAAAAATATGTAAAATATACATTGTGCAAAACATATAATATACAGTCAATTACATTTCTAATATTGGCAGCAAATTATTGAAAAATAAAACTTAAAAATAATTTTTTTTCCAACAGTATCAAAAATTTTAAGTAAGTTTAACAAAAGATGTGGAAGATTGCTTCAATGAAAACTACAAAACATTCTTGGGAGAAATAAAGAAAGCCTAAATAATGGAAAACCAGACCATACTGATAGATTGAAAGACTCAATTTATTGTGATATTAATTCTCCTATTCTCTTGACTCAATAAACTCTCAATAAAAAATCCAGTAGAATTGGGAAATTGTGAAGCCAATACTGAAATTCATAAGAAAATACAAAAAATTAACAGCCAATTTTAAGACTTAATATAAAATTCTAATAATAAAAATGGTGGTGTATTGGTATAATAGACTGGTCAGGGGAAGCGGGGATGGCTCAGCAGGTTAAGTGCTCGCTTTGCAGTCCCAGGGACTGAGGATCAAATCCCAGTTGTGGCCCATGGGGACCCATAAGCTGAACAGGGTATTCCTCCAATGTGGAAGGCCCCCAATTCGGATCTCACCCCCCAATTCAGTTCTCGCCCCCTGGCTTGGCCCCTAGATCAAGGGAGTGTGACTCCCATGTGGGAGGTTCCTGGCCCCAACCCACCTGTATGGAATGAAATCATGTTGAAAACTGATGACATACAACTATGGAGACTGCTCTGGGCCCTCCCCCTATTCTGTCTCTCTGTCTTTGTCTCTCTCTGTCTCTGTCAACAATAATAAAATAAATCTTATTTAAAAAACTTAGTGAATGTAATCCCACATCATATTAAGAAAATAATACACCAAGACCAAATGACATTTTTTCCCATAAATGCAAGATTAGTTCCTTAACAGATCTAAGGAAAAAAACCCACATGTGATTATATACACAGACAATGAAAAAGCCTTCAACAAAATTTAATATCCATTCCAAAAAGGAAAATATTGTTTCTTAACATGAAAAAATATATACACTTCAGCTCTAGAGCCAACATATTCCTTAATGGGACAAGACTTAGAGGCATTTACACTAAAATAAGGGGGGGGGGAAACAAGAATGTATACAATCTCCACTGCGATTTCACATTGTACTAGAGTTAAAAGTCAATGCAATTAGATAAGAGAAAGCAAATGAAAGAATAAAAATTGAAAAAGAAGTAAAACTATTTTTTATTTGCAGATATGACAGTATACCTGATAAACCCTAGAGCAGGGGTGGCGAACCTATGGCATGCGTGCCCAAAGTGGCACGCGCAGCAATTATTTCGGCACGTGGAGCTGTGAATACCACTTAAATAATTATTGTTCATCCTCTTATAGACATAAAAATAATCGATACCTCTATCTCACTCGATGGGTTGGCACGCGAGTCGAACGAGTATACTCTTATTTCATAAACTTTGGCACTCAATCACCAAAAGGTTCGCCACCCCTGCCCTAGAGAATCAACACTAAAACTAACTCTGACAATGAAAGAATTGAGTAAAGTAGTAGCATATAAAATTAACACAACCCATACTGCCCAAAGGAATCTAGATTTAAGGAAAACCCTATCAAAATTCCAATGGCGTTTTTCACAGAAATCCTAAAATTTGTATGGAATCATAAAAGACCCCAATTAGTGAAAGCAATCTTGAGAAAGAAGAACAAAGTTGAAGGCATCACATTTCCTGATTTCAAATTAATATATTAAAAAGCTATACTCATCAAAACAGTATGGCATTAGCACAAAAACAGACACATAGATCAACGGAACAGAATAAAGAGCCCGGAAATAAACCTGCACATTTATGATCAATTAATTTATAACAAAGAAGCCAAGAATACACAGTGAAGAGTTTCTGTAATGAATGCCTGTTCAGAAAACTGGATGGCAAAGAAAAATCATAAACCATTATCTTACACCATACACAAAAATCAACTTCAAAAATGGATTAAAGACTTGAAAATGAAGCCTGAAACCAATCATAAAACTCCTAGAAAGAAACATAGGAGATAATCTGCTTGACATCAGTCTTGGCAATGTTTTTTTTTCATTTGACACAAAAAGCAAAGGCAGTAAAAGCAAAACCCAACAAGCAGGACTACATCAAACTAAAAACATTTTGCACAGCAAAAAAAAAAAAAAAAAAAAAAAAAAAAAAAAAAAAAAAAAAAAAAAAAAAAAAAAAAAAAAAAAAAAAAAAAAAAAAAAAAAAAAAAAAGCACTAACAAAATGAAAAGGCAACCAATGGAATGGGAGAAGATATTTCCAAGTCATATCAAAATATGAGGTCTACAATTAATTCATGAACTCATCCTAGGAAAAGTGCTACATACCTCATTGCTGGATATCACTATGGTCACCTTCAAAGTACAGTGATCCCTCGTTTTTCATGGTTAATGGGGACCAGAACCTTCCACAAAAGCTGAAAAACCGCGAAGTAGGATTTGCCCCTAGGAATTTTCGTGCATACGGGTACAAGAATGTTTTAAATATGTAAACAGTATTCATACTTTACTCATTTAAGACAAAACTGACAACAGTATACGTCTTTACTTAAACGTGTCAGTGCTAATGAATAAGGTTAATGACAAAACCTTATGCGGTAATAAACATGAATCAGCATGGCTTTCTGAGAGAGGCGAAGAGTCTTGTGTTGGAGGCGGAGGAGAGGCGCTCACGTGACTCGTAGAAGCTTTAGGCTCCCTCGGAGCCTCTTCTGCTGGAGGCGCTGACGGGAGGGCCGGGGGCTTTACCTTGGAGAGACATGGTGATGAGTAGTTGTTGTCTTTGTTTTTTCTTTTCCTTCAAAATTCCCCTGTACAAGGACATCACCCCGTCAACGCAATGGCTGAACTCGACAGCTTGAACCATATTGTCGTCCATGTCTTGTGCAAATTGTTGCATCGCTCTTGCCATGTTGCACAATTGTTGCAGATTCTCCAGGGTAAGGCCGCGCTTTTCAGTTTCTTCTTCGTCTTCCTCTTCGTTTTCTTCCTCACTTGCAGACTTTGTCATCTCAAGGAGGTCTTCTTCGGTCAGCGGGTCCGAGTGGCAATCAATAAAGGCGCTGATGTCTTCTTCCGTCATGTCGACAAATCCTTCATTCCTCATGATGGGAGCCAGCCTCACCGCCTTCTCCACCGCTGAGTGATGAACTTCTTCAGGAGTGAAGCCTGGATAGTCGTGCACCACGTTCAGCCATAATTTCTTCCAGCTAGATTTTATGGTCTCACTCTTCATGTCCTTTAATGCTTGCTGAATATTAGACAAACATGAGGCAATGTCGTAACGGCGCCAGTATGCTTTCAAGGTGAATTCGTCATTGGCATCATCAACTGCCGAGGTGAGGCCCTCCATCGTGGAGCGAGTGTAGAGTGCCTTAAAGGCACGAATGACACCTTGATCCATCGGCTGAATTAGAGATGTAGTGTTCGGGGGCAGAAGCTCTATCTGCACACCGTCATATTGCAGGTCCGTTGCATGGCCTCCTGCACAGTCCATCAGGAGAAGGACCTTAAAGGGGAGGCCCTTTTCAGCCAGATC